>CM076674.1:192715867-192783367 GCA_038501925.1 Xenopus petersii | reverse complement strand
AAAAATTGTTGCACGAGTAAAAAAAAAAGTTGAGTGAAGAAAACTCAATGCCTTCAATGCGTTTCGCAAATGTTTTGGCGAAGCCAAGTGGGACTGATTCAAGATATTAAGGGATACATGTGCTGTTAATATGAATGAATTTTGTTACAACAGCGCCACCTGCTGGTCAGTTTCCCACCAGTCTGACCAGCAAGTAGTCAAGGAAGTTGTCAGGAGAAAGAAAGAGGCTGATGTTCTTCTGCTTAGGAAAGATGTGAGAAAGGTTTCTAATTTTATTCCTAAGCAGAAGAACATCAGCCTCTTTCTTTCTCCTGACAACTTCCTTGACTACTTGCTGGTCAGACTGGTGGGAAACTGACCAGCAGGTGGCGCTGTTGTAACACAATTCATTCATATTAACAGTACACGTATCCCTCAATATCTTGGAATTAAAGAAAAATAATTAATGAATGTACATTGCAAAAGTGCTTAGAATAGCCCCCTCGTAAATTTTACATTCACTTATTTTAAAGGTTTACTTATCCTTTAATGGTTGATCCAACAACATTTTCACATGTTTGAAGCCCTTGGCCAAATGTTGAACCCTCCCATCATTGTTGTGTCCTAAGCACATGCCTCTTCTGCCTACCCTTAGTGTTGGCTCTGCTTTTAGTAATGGACCATCCCATACAGATTAGTGACATCATCATAGCAAGACACCTATCCCATACGGATTAGGACATCACAATCGTGAGACACCCATGCCATGCAGCTTAGTGACATCATCATAGAGAGACAGCCATCACATACACATGAGTGACTTCATCACAGCAAGACACCCATCCCATATAAGTTAGTGACATCATCATAGTGAGACCCCATCCCATACAGATGAGTGACATCATCATAGTGAGACAAACAATAAACAAATATACAGAATAAAAAAATCAGATAAAAAGAAGGGGTGTATCAAATACAGTCTAATTCAGATGAGCACCACTGAAATAAGCCCAAATAACCCAGTGTATGTTTAGACACAATATAAACATAATATCAAAACTGTAAAATATCTCATACATGTAAATAATGTATCTCTAAAATTCCTAAATTCCAAAACAGTCGCTTGTACTCAATCCCAACTAAGATGTAATTAAACCTCATTGGAGGCAATACCAGCCTATTGGGTTTATTTAATGTTTACATGATTTTCTGGTAGACTTAAGGTATGAAGATCCAAATTACGGAAAGTTCCTTTATCCAGAAAACCCCAGGTCCTGAGCATTCTGGATAACAGGTCTCATACCTGTATATGACTATAATGAAAACAGAAAGGAAGTCCTAGTCAATGGCAGGTGTAAAGCAAAGGATTCCCTGCAGACATAAAGTTGCACATTGCATTTTACGGAAGAAATTTTGCACCCATTTCATTGCCTGGCAAAGCACCCAGGTGGAATAAATCAGGCCCAGTGTTATGATTAGAGAAAAGTGTCTCTTTAGCACATTTGCCCTGAGAGGTTTGTGTTTGATCACGTGCAGTTGACACGGGAAGTGAACTCTGGTCTCCCGTGAGACAAATGGGTCACATATTGATCCACTCCCACTCCATAAACACAGGAACTGACAGTTGCTATGTACCATAGAGCAATGCTCTTCATTTTCAGGTTAAATGGGAGGGAATTTGTTTAAAGGAAGGTTCTATGTACATACTTGTTGGGTGAAATTAGTCAGGCATTCTTCTATAAAAACAGAAAACAATTCAATACAGGTATGGGACCTGTTATCCAGAATGCTCGGGACCTTAGGTTTTCCGGATAACAGATCTTTCCCTAATTTGGATTTCCATACCTTGTCTACTTAAAAATAAATCAAATACTAAATAAACCTAATATGATTGGTCTGCCTCCAATAAGGATTAATTATATCTTAGTTGGGATCAAGTACAAGCTACTGTTTTATTATTACACAGAAAAAGGAAATCATATTTTTAAAATTTGAGTTATTCTATTATAATGGAGTCTATGGGAGACGGCCTTCCTGTACTTCGGAGGTTTCTGGATGAATGGATCCCATACCTGTACTAAGGGCGTTATTTACTAAAATCTGTTTTATCTTATTTATAAAAAATGTAACCCTTTTTTGGTTACTGTCTCTTAACCCTTGGCAATCCAGGGGCCCGAGTCCCGTTTGTGTATGAAATGTACTGGGAACTGGGATTTACAGCACAGTGCCTCCACCCAGGTAATACTGAGGAGCTCAGGGGGTTCCACTGGGGGGGGGGAAACCAGTTTGCAAATGAAACAATTATAAACTTTATATAAACATTACTGAAATTTAATGGGCAATCTAATACTCAATACACTCCTGCACTGTGGGCATGTGGGAAGTACCTAACTCACTACTAGGTACCTGACTGTTTCTCCAAAACAATTCTTTTTATTATCAAAGTCACAATCCTCTGCAAGGGGTTAATAACCACACAGTTAGCGCTACCTTTCCCAAAAGTATCTCTCTCTTTAGAACTTAGCAGCCGCTCCCACATAGCAGGTAAATGCACAAGGCCTGTCCTCAAATTGGGGCCCCACACTTGTATCATTGCCAGTATCCTCCCTTGGGTGGCTCACTCACCGGGGTGCTCTCAGAGGCACTCGCACTGGAGATTACAGGCAGCAGGATCAATCTCACCAGTGTTACCTTTCTCCTCCTGAGTCTCTAGCAGCTTGGCAGGGAACAGGATGGGCTCACAAGAACTGGTTGTGGCTGGATGTTGCAGCATACAACCCCCGTTACGCTCTGCTGGAGACCCTGTACAAATGACTCCAAAGTCAGGCACTCCCTCTCTCCCAAGGATGCACTGGGGCGCCCAGTCAATCGGATTGCCCTCCAGTCTATAACTGGGTTGGATGATGTCACAGACAGAAAAACAGGAGAAAGATTTCTCTGATCCCTTACAAAAACATGACTAAACTCCCATGCCTGATTTTAGATTATTTATCCATTAAAAAACAAAATAACTCAAATTTTTTGGGCCTTTTTCCCGAATTGCTAGAATTTTTCGAGTTTTTGCTTGAATACCCTGAAAAAGTAAAATTTTCGGGCTAAACCATGAAAACTTCAAATTGACATAGGTGCCTCTTCCTTTAATAATGGACCTCAACAGGTCTGAGATGGCGGATTTTCAGATTCGGGCTTTTTGCTGCATCGGGGTATAATAAATCTTGAAAAGTTTTTTTTCCCCTCAAAAAATTCTAGTGATTTTAACTTTCAGATTTTAATAAATAACCGCCTAAAAGTTTCCAAAGAAATTTTGGGGAAAAAATGTGAATTTTTTGCAAGTATTTGCTCATTGCTGGGAATCGTCAGACATGAAGGCTCTTTTCATGTCAATAGCAACACTATGACCCCCCAGCTTTGTAACCCAGACACGTCGCTGCGCTACTGCACACAGCAGGATTCACGGCAGCCCCCTCGGCAATGTCTTACTAATTGTTTAAGCTATTTGCTTCTGTTCTTTGTTGACAAGGGGCCGGGGAATGAAATTGTGATGTACAAAGGCTGACAGAAAAAGCAATCGAAACTGACATATTTCATAAAAGCAAAAGTAGCATTTGTAATTAAAAGGGCCTGTAATTATTCACCCCAGTTTGTATTTGATTGATGTCATCAAATAAAGATTTTTTTATTTTATTTTAATATTAAGATTTGGGGGGAGGCAGGAGAAAAGTTTTTTTTTTTTTTTTTTTGCTAATATTAACTTTTTTCCCCTTAAATTGTTGTGAACAGCCTTCAACTGCTCATGGGTAACTGAGGGCTCCATGAAGAGATTGGCAAACAAATCTTTACTGATGCAAATATGAATAGTTCCAATCATTTTGGCGTTCCATGACCTGTATAATTCGTCTGTGCCTTTTTATGGTCATGGAACTCCTTTGTGACAGGTATGGGATCTCTTATCCGGAAACCAGGGGCATAACTACAGAGTAAGCAGACCCTGCCTAGGGCCTAGGAGGTATAGAGGCTAGTGATGGGCGAATTTATTTGCCAGTTGCGAATTCGCTGTAAATTTCCACGTTTTCCTGCCGGTGAATACATTCGCAAATCGTAGATTTTGACCTGGGCGTCAAAATTAATGATTGCTCCAAATTTGACGCCCGTGATTTGTTGTGAATTTTTCGGTGAATTGGGACAAATTAGCTCATCACTAATAGAGGCCCCATGAGGCCCAAATAAAGAGCAATTTCAACATATATTTGTAAAACAGGACAACTTCTGTATATATTAGGGGCCCTAAATATAGTTAGATTTGGGGCCCAGTAACATCTAGTTACTTTACTGCTTGAAAACCCATTATCCAGAAAAAATCTGAATTACGGAAAGGCCATTTCCCATAGACTTCATTGTAATCTAATAATAATTAACATTTTGAAAATGATTTCCCTTTTCTCTGTAATAATAAAACAGAACCTTGTATTTGAACCTAACTAAGATATTATAAATCCTTATTGGGGGCAAACGAGTCTATTGGGATTAATTAAAATTAAATGATTTTTAAGTAGACCTAAGGTATAAAAATCCAAATTATAGAAAGATCCCTTATCCAGAAACCCCATGCCCTAAGCATTCTGGATAGCAGGTCACATACCTGTACATTATTCACTATATCTTTTTACCAGTCTTGTTTTTTTACTTATAATAAAGCTGTAGCCCTTCAAATCCCAACCTGGTGGTCCATTAGCTTTTATAGGGTAATGGGAAGCAAATCTATGGGTTTTGTCATGTCTTGAGCTAAACAAGCAAACAGGGAAACTGAAGATGCTCCTTGTTTGGTCCTTCTGAGGTAGATATTAGTTTCCCTGTGTACAACCCCATCCTTTCGCCCTTTGTTCTGACTGTTTGTGCACTGGGAATCTACTTGTCCACCACACATACCTATGGCCATTCCTCATTACATTTTCACCCTGCCCTTGATTTACAGAGCAGCCCCTGCAATCAGTATTAAAAACCATTAGAACTCATTTTAATCCCTTCCCTTTAGGTTTTTCTGTACCAAACTGCTGATTTTTCTATGGTCCTATTCCAGCACCACGGACAGCAAACTCATTGTTTTGACCCAGATAAAATGATTGAAATGCTCTGAAAACATGAAGTTACTGGGCTTATAATAGAACTGGTTTTATTCTCAGTGATATTGTTAAGACAATTTATAGGGATAAGGTGAAACAAAAGGACAAAGTAAGAGAAAAGGAGTAAGAAATAGGCAATAAGCAGAAATGGGTGATGCCTTCTCTATCATCTATCTATCTATCTATCTATCTATCTATCTATCTATCTATCTATCTATCTATCATCTATCTATCTATCTATCTATCTATCTATCTATCTATCTATTATCTATCTATCTATCTATCTATCTATCTATCTATCTATCTATCTATCTATCTATCATCTATCATCTATCATCTATCTATCTATCTATCTATCTATCTATCTATCTATCTATCTATCTATCTATCTATCATCTATCATCTATCATCTATCTATCTATCTATCTACTATCTATCTATTATCTATCTATCTATCTATCTATCTATCTATCTATCTATCTATCTATCTATCTATCTATCTATCTATCATCTATCTATCTATCATCTATCTATCTATCTATCTATCTATCTATCTATCTATCTATCTATCTATCTATCTATCTATCTATCTATCTATCTATCTATCTAACTATCTATGGGAGGTACGTGGGACTCAGGGGACTACACAGCCTCTTATTTGTCTATGGCAGTCATTAAGTACAGTTATACACATTACAGTAATTTAGTGCAAAATGCAAAGTAAAGCCATTGCCCTGGTCACAAGTGCTCTGTATATGCTCCACTATTGTGTTAATGAAACATTTCAATACAAATACAACCCCAGCTTCTGCCATTTTTAACGCTTTCACTTTTTTGTGATATATTAGAGCGCACCTAGGGAGGAGTTCATTCTTGGTATCTCTATAACCACTATATTCCTTCCCATTTATCATCTACTCAGCAAAACCACGGCTCCCTTTTATTTCCCTATCTTCATCCCCAGGGTATGTTTTTGGCAAGCTGAAGCGCCATTTATTATATTTTCCCACCAGCAGTCCCCAATGCTTGCTTGACTTACTGCACCAGGGCACTAAATAAAGATACATTGATTTTCTTTCTCTGTCACGCTCCACTCCCTGGCAGTGCTGTTGAGTTATTGTACATAAAACTGCTCTGGTCAAGTCAAGTTTCATTTAAAGTCATAATGCATATCGGCCAGTCAAGCAGATGGGGGTGCAGAGTGATTTCTATCATCTTGTCTCAAAAACAGCAAGCTTCACACATGCATTCATTTTATTGCACTACTGACATTATACAAGTATTTGGGCTGCACATTTACAGTTCTAAAATAGTTAATGGCACATTACACAGATATATTTTAGACTTAGAAAACTCAGCTTTATATGTGTTCTTTAGTTAAGCCAAAGTATCATTTTATCAGTGCTTCAATCAAAAGTAATTCCTTTTGTTACTTCTTTGTAGCAATTGTGGTTGCTAGACTAAATCAGTCTGTAGTCAACCACAGTCGTTGGGAGATGGTGCCTCATTGTAGTAATCATGGTTGCTAGACTAGACCAATCTGTAGCCAACAACAGTTGCCTCATTTTATCAAGCATGGTTGCTAAACTAGACCAAATTATAGTCAACCACAGTCTTTGGGAGATTTTGACTCATTGTAGCAATCATGGTTTTTAGGCTAGACCAACCTGTAGTCAATCACAGTCTTTGGGAGATGTTGACTCATTGTAGCAATCATGGTTGTTAGACTAGACCAACCTATAGTCAACCACAGTCTTTGGGAGATGTTGACCCATTGTAGCAATCATGCTTACTATACTAGATCGACCTGTAGTGAACCACAGTCTTTAGGAGTTGTTCCCTCATTGTAGCAATCATGGCTATTAGACTAGACTAACCTGTAGTCAACTATAGTCTTTGAGAGGTGTTTTCTCATTGTAGCAGTCATAGTTGCTAGACTAGACCAACCTGTAGTCAATAACAGTCTTTGGGAGATGATGATTCATTGTAGCAATCATGGTTGCTGGACTAGACCAAGCTGTAGTCAACCACAGTGTTTGGGAGATGTTGACTCAATGTAGCAATCATGGTTGCAGGACTAGACCAATCTGTAGCCAAGCACAGTCTTTGGGAGATGGTGCCTCATTGTAGCAATCATGGTTACTAGAGTAGACCAACCTTTAGTCAACCACAGTCTTTAGAATAGGGCAATGCATTTAAACCATTATGGTAGCTAGTCTACACCAACCTGTAGCCAAGCACATTCTTTGGAAGTATTTACCTCTTTGTAATAACCATGGCTATTGGACAAGACCAACCTGTGGTAATCACTGTTTTTGGAAGAAATCACTTTATATGAGCAATAATAGTAGCAGAGCTAAACCAACCTGCAGCCAAAAAGAGCCTTTTGAAAGCATTAACAAAGCATAGGTGGAACTTATTATTGAAATTCTAAATAAAGAAATAAACCAGTCCATTGCCATTCATCACAGTCATGGTTACTTGCACTTATTTACATCACCTGCAATTTTACTTAACATTTGTAGGAAAATGAAGTCAATGTAAAGCCTATTTACAGACAGACGATATTTATATTTTGCCTTTAAGGGGCTAACACAGACCAAACTGTAGGCAATGGCAACACTGGCCAGAATAAATGTAATGAAGATATTTATCAAAGTAACAGTTCCTTTGGTCTAAAATGAGATGGTGTGTAACCAGGAAAACTGAGAAGCAGAATAGACCTCAATACTATTCATTCTGCTGAGGCCTGGGGACACAGTGTTAAACACCATCAACATCAGAGGCCTGTGATAGAAGCAGAAATTGTATAGTAATTTGCTGCCTGGCATTCTTCCAGCCAGACTCTGCTCTAAAGGGTCTGCATCTCATTTTATCCCGAGTAGAGTGATCACACACCACAGTGGGTATTATTGTGGCCAGTTCTGTTTGTAAGCTTTCATCATGAGCAGCCTAATCACAAGCCTGCCAGTGATAGAGCAAGAAGGAAAGCTAGAGGATAATATGCCACCCTCTTTTCTATAACTGCACAGAAATGCTAGTGCCTTATGTTATTTTTTTTCCCTCTGTAATGAATTTTTTGAGTAGGCGGAACAAGATTCAACCTGTAGATAGAAATAGGATTCAAGGCTTACACTAAATTGTAGCCAGTAAAACATAAGAACATTCCAGTGCCATTAAATATTGTTAATGTTCATTGAGTGTTACTAGTGATGGGCGAATCTGTGCCGTTTTGCTTCGCCTAAAAATTTGCGAAAAGCTAAAATCGATGGGCATCAAAATAATATATGGAGCAACAATTTTTATACGGCTTATACTATTTTGTCCAAATGCATAAAGTCGACGACTTGGAACAATTTTATGCGCACGACTATTACGGCGCACGACAAAGTCTTTTTGTAGTGTGTGATATCATAGCTCACAGTAAACTCTATAACTGGCACATGCTATGTGGTTTAGTGCTCAGCAACCTAAAGGTGGCCATGTTTGCAGAGATCCACTCAATATGCCCACCTTGAAATGGGTGATATCGGGCTGATCCCATTGGATCACAATGACGAGGATACAGGCCATGGGCCAAGTCATCAACGAAATGATGTGGTCCTCGACCCAACAGGATTTTTAAACTAGCCCTATCAACATCTGCCCAATTTTGGTTAGATATTGATCGGGGGAAGCCCATCGGAGGGCTCCATACATGGGGCAATAAAAGTGGCCATACATGCAGAGATCCACTCAATTGGATCTCTCCCCGGTAGGCCCACTTTGAGATGGGTGATAATAGGCTGATGCCATCGGATCGCAACAACCAGAATACAGGTGGTCGGACAAAGGACCACATCAACGAACCGATGCAGTCCTCAACCCGGGGGGATTTTAAACCTGGCCAGTCAACATCTGCCCAGTTTTTGGCTAGATATCAATCAGGGGATGCCCATCAGAGGGGCCCATACACTGGGCAATACCTAGTTCCTCTAGTGTTAATCTAGTGTTAAATATATCATTGATTCTTCATGTTATTGCATAGTTACATATTTGAGTTGGGTTGAGAAAAGTTCATCAAGTTCAACCCCTATTCTGATCATTTTACCATCAAAAGAACCACTGTGATGCTGGGGGCACAATAGGAAATAAACTCTTAACCTAGGTAGGTTTTTTATGCTGAAAGGAGATTAGACAATCTGGTAGGGCATGATACTTAAAACACCTTTCATACCACTACTGTAGAATAGGGATGTAGCGAACGTCGGAAAAAAAGTTCGCGAACATATTCGCGAACTTGCGCAAAAATGCGAGCGGTTCGCGAACGGTTCGCGAACCCCATAGACTTCAATGGGAAGGCGAACTTTAACATCTAAAAAAGACATTTCTGGCCAGAAAAATGATTTTAAAGTTGTTTAAAGGGTGCAACGACCTGGACAGTGGCATGCCAGAGGGGGATCAAGGGCAAAAATGTATCTGAAAAATCTGCCTGTGTGTGCTTGGAAGAGATAGTGTAGGGGGAGAGCTGTTAGTGATTTCAGGGACAGATGATAGTAAGTTTGCTGGCTAGTAATCTGCTTGATACTGCTCTGTATTGGAGGGACAGAAGTCTGCAGGGATTTGAGGGACATTTTAGCTTAGGTAGCTTTGCTGGCTAGTAATCTACTGTTCTCTTTAAACAACTGCCATAAGTTGACCTTGTAGGCATTGTTTGCCCAGTTTTTTTGGACGCAGCCACTGAAGCACAGTTGCCAGAAAAAATATGCCATATAAATGCTGAAAATAGTAATTTTTCGCCATACGTTGACCTTGTAGACATTGTTTGCCCAGTTTTTTTGGACGCAGCCACTGAAGCACAGTTGCCAGAAAAAATATGCCATATAAATGCTGAAAATAGTAATTTTTCGCCATATGTTGACCTTGTAGACATTGTTTGCCCAGTTTTTTTGGACGCAGCCACTGAAGCACAGTTGCCAGAAAAAATATGCCATATAAATGCTGAAAATAGTCATTTTTTGCCATACGTTGACCTTGTAGGCATTGTTTGCCCAGTTTTTTTGGTCGCAGCCACTGAAGCACAGTTGCCAGAAAATATATGCCATATAAATGCTGAAAATAGTCATTTTTTGCCATATACGTTGAGTCAACGTATGGCAAAAAATGACTATTTTCAGCATTTATATGGCATATTTTTTCTGGCCTCTGTGCTTCAGTGGCTGCGGCCAAAAAAACTGGGCAAACAATGCCTACAAGGTCAACGTCGTTGACCTTGTAGGCATTGTTTGCCCAGTTTTTTTGGCCGCAGCCACTGAAGCACAGAGGCCAGAAAAAATATGCCATATAAATGCTGAAAATAGTCATTTTTTTGGTCGCAGCCACTGAAGCACAGTTGACAGAAAAATTATGCCATATAAATGCTGAAAATATAATTTTTTTTGGTTGCAGCCACTGAAGCACAGAGGCCAGAAAAATTATGCCATATAAATGCAGAAAATATGCATTTTTTTGGTTGCAGCCACTGAAGCACAGAGACCAGAAAAATTATGCCATATAAATGCAGAAAATATGCATTTTTTTGGACGCAGCCACTGAAGCACAGTTGCCAGAAAAAATATGCCATATAAATGCTGAAAATAGTCATTTTTCGCCATACGTTGACCTTGTAGACATTGTTTGCCCAGTTTTTTTGGTTGCAGCCACTGAAGCACAGAGGCCAGAAAAAATTAAACCAGTAGGGTTTGCACCCTAGTTTGTAACGGTGGCGGAGGGAGGAGGACGCTAAAGGACAGCTGTGTGTGGAGTCATGAGGCTTGAAGAGAAGGACAGCTGCATAGAAGTCAGAACAAGTCTTCCGGCGTGCAGTAACCCTCCGAGATCCACCCCTCATTCATTTTAATAAAGGTCAGGTAATCGACACTTTTGTGACCTAGGCGAGTTCTCTTCTCAGTTACAATCCCTCCTGCTGCACTGAAGGTCCTTTCTGAGAGCACACTTGAGGCTGGGCAAGACAAGAGGTTCATGGCAAATTGTGACAGCTCTGGCCACAGATCAAGCCTGCGCACCCAGTAGTCCAGGGGTTCATCGCTCCTCAGAGTGTCGATATCTGCAGTTAATGCCAGGTAGTCCGCTACCTGCCGGTCGAGGCGTTCTTTGAGGGTGGATCCAGAAAGGTTGTGGCGCTGCCTTGGACAGAAAAACATTTGCATGTCTGACGTTACAGACCGGCCAAAGGGCTTTGTCCTTGCAGGTGTGCTCGTGGCAGGATTACTGGCACCTCTGCCCCTGGAATGTTGATGAGTTCCTGAAGTGACATCACCCTTAAAAGCATTGTACAACATGTTTTGCAGGCTGGTTTGTAAATGCCGCATCTTTTCGGACTTGTGGTATGTTGGTAACATTTCTGCCACTTTATGCTTGTACCGAGGGTCTAGTAGCGTTGCGACCCAGTACAGGTCCTTCTCCTTAAGCCTCTTGATACGGGGGTCCTTCAACAGGCATGACAGCATGAAAGACCCCATTCTCACAAGGTTGGATGCAGAGCTATCCATCTCCGCTTCCTCATTATCAAGGACTGCATCATCCACGGTCTCCTCCCCCCAGCCACGTACAAGACCAGGGGTCCCCAAAAGGTCACCACTAGCCCCCTGGGAAGCCTGCTCCTGTTGGTCCTCCTCCTCCACAAAGCCACCTTCCTCCTCTGACTCCACTTCTGGCACCTCTCCCTGCGTTGCAGCAGGTGCCTGGGTTCGTTCTGGTGATTCCGACCATAAATCGTGCGCTTCCAGCTCCTCGTCACGCTGGTCTACAGCCTCATCTGTCACTCGTCGCACGGCACGCTCCAGGAAGAAAGCGAAGGGTATTAGGTCGCTGATGGTGCCTTCGGTGCGACTGACCATATTTGTCACCTCTTCAAAAGGTCGCATGAGCCTGCAGGCATCGCGCATAAGCACCCAGTAACGGGGGAAAAAAATCCCCAGCTCTGCAGATCCAGTCCTACCACCCAGTTCAAAAAGGTACTCGTTGACGGCCCTTTGTTGTTGCAGCAGACGTTCCAACATAAGGAGCGTTGAATTCCAGCGAGTCTGGCTGTCGCAAATCAAACGCCTGACTGGCATGTTGTAGCGCTGCTGAATGTCAGCAAGGCGTGCCATGGCTGTGTAGGAACGTCTGAAATGGGCCGACACCTTTCTGGACTGGGTGAGAACGTCCTGGAATCCTGGGTACTTGGAGACAAAACGTTGGACTATTAAATTTAACACATGTGCCATGCAGGGCACATGTGTTAAATTTCCCAGTCTCAACGCTGCCAACAGATTGCTTCCATTGTCACACACCACTTTTCCGATCTGCAGTTGGTGTGGGGTCAGCCACCGATCGGCCTGTGACTGCAGAGATGACAGGAGTACAGATCCGGTATGGTTTTTGCTTTCCAGGCACGTCATCCCCAAGACAGCGTGACAACGGCGTACCTGGCACGTCGAATAGCCTAGGGGGAGCTGGGGGTGCACAGGTGTGGAGGAGGAGAAGGAGGACCCAGCAGCAGAGTAAGAAGAAGAAGAGGAAGAAGACGAGGTAGAGAGCGATGGAGGAGTAGAGGTGGTGGCAGAACCGCGTGCAATCCGTGGCGGTGACACCAACTCCACTGTTGTTGTTGTTGTTGAGCTACCCATTCCCTGCTTCCCATTCCCTGCTTCCCATTCCCAGCCATTACCAAGTTCACCCAGTGGGCAGTGTAGGTGACATACCTGCCCTGACCATGCTTGGAGGACCATGCGTCAGTAGTCATATGGACCTTTGGCCCAACACTAAGTGACAGAGATGCGGTAACTTGGCTCTGCACATGTTGGTACAGGTGTGGTATTCCCTTTTTAGAAAAAAAATTGCGGCTGGGTACCTTCCACTGCGGTGTCCCAATTGCTACAAATTTGCGGAAGGCCTCAGAGTCCACCAGCTGGTATGGTAAAAGCTGGCGGGCTAAGAGTGCAGACAAGCCAGCTGTCAGACGCCGGGCAAGGGGGTGACAGTCAGACATTGGCTTCTTACGCTCAAACATGGCCTTCACAGAAACTTGGCTGGTGGCAGATGACTGGGAATGGGAACAGGTGGTCAAGGTGGAAGGCGGAGTGGAGGGTGGTTCAGATGGGTCAAGGAGAGCAGAGGTAGAGCAGTAAGATGCTGGACCAGAAGGAGTGTGGCTTTTAGTTTGCCTGTTGCCTTTGAGGTGTTGCTCCCAAAGTGCTTTGTGCTTGCCGCTCATGTGCCTTCGCATAGAAGTTGTACCTATGTGGCTGTTGGGCTTACCAAGGCTCAGTTTCTGACTGCACTCATTGCAAATTACAATGCTTTTGTCAGAGGCACACACATTAAAAAAATCCCACACTGCTGACTTTTTGGAAGTGTGCGATCTGGCGGTAACAGTAGAAGTTGGCGGCATTGGCGGCAATGGCGGGTGCGTTGGCTGGCTGAACACAGGTGCCGATACATGTTGTTGCCCTACTGATCCCTGCGGGCTGTCCTCCCTGCTTCTTCTAAGTCTTATTCTCCTACTGCCTCTCTGACTCTCCGTCTCTCCATCTGAACTACCCTCCTCTTGCTCTCTTCTACTAGGCACCCACAAAACATCAATCTCCTCATCATCATTCTCCTCAGATGCATCAATTTCTTCTGACACATCACAGAAGGAAGCAGCAGCGGGGACCTCCTCCTCATCACTCATCATTATGTCCATCTCTGTCGTGTTCTCTGCCAGAATTAAATCTGGTGTAACGTCCTCATCTCCTTCATCTTCTTCTGCCAATAATGGTTGCGCATTACTCAGTTCAAGAAACTCATGGGAAAATAACTCCTCTGACTCCAGTGAAGAAGGGGCACCGGTGGTGGAGGAAGTGTTACGTGGGGTGGCCATAGCAGTGGAGGATGAGGAGGATGTTGTGGTAAAGTTAGAAACGGTAGAGGATGGGGTGTGCTGTGTAAGCCAGTCAACTACCTCTTCAGCATTTTGGGAGTTCAGGGTCATTGGCTTTTTAAAACTGGGCAATTTGCTAGGGCCACAGGATTGCATAGCAGCACGGCCCCTAGCACGGCCTCTGCGTGGCGGCCTGCCTTTGCCTGGCATTATTTTTAAAAAAACAACAACAACAAAAACTCAGTTGGTTTTTCTGGAAACGATAATACACACAGCTAGATGGCAGTTTGAAGAAAACAGTGTGCAAATAATGCCTACAAGGTCAACGTATACACAGCGGTGGATACGGATTACGTAAAATATAAGAATGCTGCTTGAAAAAAAGTAACTCAAGTGGTTTTTCTAGAGACGATAATATTATCAATATTTAGACAAAATGTGAACAAGCTCACACAGCTAGATGGCGGTTTGAAGAAAACACTGTGCAAATAATGCCCACAAGATCAACGTATACACTACTACAGCGGTGGATACGGATTACGTAAAATATATTATGGCTGCTTGAAAAAAGTCACTCCGGTGTTTTTTCTGGAGACGGTAATATTATGGATATTTAGACAGAATGTGAACAAGGTCACACAGCTAGATGGCGGTTTGAAGAAAACACTGTGCAAATAATGCCTACAAGGTCAACGTATACACAGCGGTGGATACGGATTACGTAAAATATAAGAATGCTGCTTGAAAAAAAGTAACTCAAGTGGTTTTTCTAGAGACGATAATATTATCAATATTTAGACAAAATGTGAACAAGCTCACACAGCTAGATGGCGGTTTGAAGAAAACACTGTGCAAATAATGCCTACAAGGTCAACGTATACACAGCGGTGGATACGGATTACGTAAAATATAAGAATGCTGCTTGAAAAAAAGTAACTCAAGTGGTTTTTCTAGAGACGATAATATTATCAATATTTAGACAAAATGTGAACAAGCTCACACAGCTAGATGGCGGTTTGAAGAAAACACTGTGCAAATAATGCCCACAAGATCAACGTATACACTACTACAGCGGTGGATACGGATTACGTAAAATATATTATGGCTGCTTGAAAAAAGTCACTCCTGTGTTTTTTCTGGAGACGGTAATATTATGGATATTTAGACAGAATGTGAACAAGGTCACACAGCTAGATGGCGGTTTGAAGAAAACACTGTGCAAATAATGCCTACAAGGTCAACGTATACACAGCGGTGGATACGGATTACGTAAAATATAAGAATGCTGCTTGAAAAAAAGTAACTCAAGTGGTTTTTCTAGAGACGATAATATTATCAATATTTAGACAAAATGTGAACAAGCTCACACAGCTAGATGGCGGTTTGAAGAAAACACTGTGCAAATAATGCCTACAAGGTCAACGTATACACAGCGGTGGATACGGATTACGTAAAATATAAGAATGCTGCTTGAAAAAAAGTAACTCAAGTGGTTTTTCTAGAGACGATAATATTATCAATATTTAGACAAAATGTGAACAAGCTCACACAGCTAGATGGCGGTTTGAAGAAAACACTGTGCAAATAATGCCCACAAGATCAACGTATACACTACTACAGCGGTGGATACGGATTACGTAAAATATATTATGGCTGCTTGAAAAAAGTCACTCCGGTGTTTTTTCTGGAGACGGTAATATTATGGATATTTAGACAGAATGTGAACAAGGTCACACAGCTAGATGGCAGTTGGTTGAATAACACACTGGGCAAAAAATGCCTACAGGGCAAATAATGCCTAAAAGGTCAACTTATACACTACTACAGCGATGGATACGGATTACGTAAAATTTATTATGGCTGCTTGAAAAAAGTCACTCCGGTGTTTTTTCTGGAGACGGTAATATTATGGATATTTAGACAGAATGTGAACAAGGTCACACAGCTAGATGGCAGTTGGTTGAATAACACACTGGGCAAAAAATGCCTACAGGGCAAATAATGCCTAAAAGGTCAACTTATACACTACTACAGCGATGGATACGGATTACGTAAAATATATTATGGCTGCTTGAAAAAAGTCACTCCGGTGTTTTTTCTGGAGACGGTAATATTATGGATATTTAGACAGAATGTGAACAAGGTCACACAGCTAGATGGCAGTTGGTTGAATAACACACTGGGCAAAAAATGCCTACAGGGCAAATAATGCCTAAAAGGTCAACTTATACACTACTACAGCGGTAGTAAAATAAAAAAAAGTAAAATAAAAAAAAAATTAATATTAAAAAAAAAAAATTACAGTTGGTGCTGCTGAACTACTAGGAGCAGCAGATTAGCACACCAGTCCCACTCCCCAACACTGCTAGACTAATAGCACTGGGCTCTTATAGTAGTAGTAGTAGTAGTAGTAGTAGTAGTAGTAGTAGTAGTAGTAAAACAACAAAAAAATAAATAAAAGCAGTCCTTACAAGGACTACTGTTATTGCAGCAGTCAGCAGATGAGATCAGAAGCAGGACAGCTGCCCACTGCAGCTACATACAGAGCACTGCAGTAGAAGGTAGATTACTAGCCAGCAAAGCTACCTAAGCTTAAATGTCCCTCAAACCCCTGCAGACTTCTGTCCCTCCAATAACAGAGCAGTATCAACACGATTACTAGCCAGCAAACTTTCAACTGTCCCTGAAATCACTAACAGGCAGCAGCTCTCTCCCTACACTATCTCTTCAGCACACACAGGCAGAGTGAAAAAACACTGCAGGGCTTCGGTTTTTATAGGGAAGGGGAGTGGTCCAGGGGAGAGCTTCCTGATTGGCTGCCATGTACCTGCTGGTCTGGGGTGAGAGGGCAAAAAAAAGCGCCAACAATGGCGAACCCAAAATGGCGAACGTCGCGCGACGTTCGCGAACTTCCGGCGAGCGCGAACACCCGATGTTCGCGCGAACAGGTTCGCCGGCGAACAGTTCGCGCCATCTCTACTGTAGAATCACATTGTTGCAGAGACGTCACCCTTAAAGGGGTCGTTCACCTTCCAAACACCTTTTAATTCTGGTTGTTTTGAGATTGTTCACCATAAAGAAAGATTTTTTTCAATAGCTTCCCATTTTCTATTTTGTACCGTTTTTCCAGAAATTAAGTTTAAAATTTTTCCCTCTGTTGTTATCGGTCTGGTGGCTCGGTGATCCAGGTGCAGATTCTGAACTGTTACCATTGGCTACATGAGTTTGATCCATTTCTCCAAAGTTAGGAAATGTATCAACTAATGTATCAATTTTGAACACTTTACAGAGTCGGTGAAACAAAGATATAAAATTAAACTTTAAACTTCAAGAAAGCAGACACAAATGGAAAATAGAAAATAACTGAAAAGAGTCTTTATTTCTGGTGAATTATGTGAAACCAAGTCAACTAAAAAAAAAGTTGGAAGGTGACCAACCCCTTTAAGAAGCTACAATAGTTTCTGGGATGTCTTTGACCATGTGCTGCTCCAGCCCAATTATAATGGGATCATCTTCCCTGCATGAAGAGTTGGCCATGTTTTCAGAATAACTCAGGACCCAAAGTTCTTTTAATCTCCTGTTGTCTGTTTTGTATTACATTCGCCTCCATGATTAGAGGCTCTACACTAGAGATTCCAACTGAAGGTTGTAGTACAGTAACCAAACACTGAAGTAGTTAATAAAAAAATACAGTAAATGTTTACCTACCAGGCACTCATTAACTGGACCCTTCCTTTATTCAACAATAAAATGGAAATAAGAAAATAAAATGTTTTCCCTTCAAGCTGCCTTATTTAAATGTTAATGTAATATTTGCAGGTCAGACGCTCTATTTTGCCTTTTATTGGGTTTTTCTGGATGCTCTGGATAACGGCTGCCCCATTTTTAATAAGAAAGGGAGGGAGAAGGAGCCACAGTTCAAGGGATCAAAGTGTTTGTGTGTCATAGGCTTGTTTTCTAAATTGCTTTTCTTAAAGTAAAGAAATTGTGGCTATTAAACTTCTAATTGAGAACAAGCACCTTGTAGAGTGACAAATCATTTCCTTTGAACTTGTACAAATTAAATCATTTAGAAGCCCCTATATCATATCAGAATTTTTTCATCCTACCTGTATGTTAGTGGTTTTCTGTTTAAACCTACCTTTTGGGTCCATCAATTGGTCAGAGCCTCCTACAGATGCAGCCACTTTGGTTTGTCTGTTTGACACAGAATAACTAAACACAGATATCCCATTTATCTCATTTAACACAGAAAACTGCGTCACAACATCCCATCTAATTAAAGCATTCACCATTGTGAACAATGGAGCTTTGGTATGCTAATGAAAAGGTTAAATGCATTAAATGAGTTAAGATGACTTAAGATAACACAGTTTCTTCAATTACCCCTGAGTCATGACGCATTTAACTCACAAATCCAAGTGGCTTCATCTGTACCTCATAACAAGTAACAACAAGGGGTCACAACTGTAATTGTCTCTCAGACTGGGCCCCTTAGCTCATAACAAGGTTACAGATATATAGAAACATTGGGGTAACAGTCACCCTGCTATAGTTCCAGGGGTACCCAGGGCACAAATAAGCACTCACCCCAAATCTCCCCCTAACTGACCTTCAGACTGGACCCCCTTAGCTCATAACAAGGTTACAGATATATAGAAACATTGGGGTGTCACCCTGCTATAGTTCCAGGGGTACCCAGGGTACAAATAAACACTCACCCCAAATCTCCCCCTAACTGACCTTCAGACTGGGCCCCCTTAGATCTGTAACAAGGTTACAGATATATAGAAACATTGGGGTGTCACCTTGCTATAGGTCCAGGGGTTCCCAGGGCACAAATAAGCACTCACCCCAAATCCCCCCCTAACTGACCTTCAGAACAGACCCCCTTAGCTCATAACAAGGTTACAGATATATAGAAACTTTGGGGTCTCACCCTGCTATAGTTCCAGGGGTACCCAGGGCACAAATCAACCAATTTGAACATAGCTGGCCTTAAGGTCCCTCATTGCAGAGATAAACCCCAAAGACCTGTTCACTTCAAATCTTACCCAAACTGGTCTAGAAACCCAGGCTGGATATATAATCAAATCTATAACAACATATATACAGAATAAGAGCTAAGTGTGAAAGAGACAAGAGGAAGGAGGTCCCTGCCCTGAAGAACTTACAATCTAAGTGAGTGAAACAAATAGGAGGATATTAAGGGTGTAGGTTACATTGGGTGCTCTAAGGGCAAGTCTGTCAGTACAATTCTGAAGTGACTGAGAGAGGATTTTCTCTG
Organism: Xenopus petersii; assembly: GCA_038501925.1. Classification (NCBI taxonomy): domain Eukaryota; kingdom Metazoa; phylum Chordata; class Amphibia; order Anura; family Pipidae; genus Xenopus; species Xenopus petersii. The sequence continues at coordinate 192,764,094 of CM076674.1, read as the reverse complement.
GAGGAATTTAGGGATGGCATTTCAAATAAAAGAAGCCGCAAGAGACAAAGGTTGAAGGTAAGAAAGAGCAACAGAAATGGAGGTGCAGCCAAGTGGCGATTCTGAGAGGAATGGAGGAGCCTGACAGTTTCTCAACTCACCTCATGACAGCAGTGTCCTTGGGGCAGAGGAATAAAGAGCTTTGAAGGTTATGATAAGAAGTTTGGTTTATGGAAAGCCATTATAAAGACGTCAGAAGGGGTCCTTTAATTCCAGTAGCAGACATGTTCCTCTGGTTCCTCTGTAATGGCTCTCTTATTAAACTCGTCCAGATCACTTGTTCATGGATCATTTTGGACCCAATCAGCCCTGTTAATGCTCTCCCTTAATGGGGACCCGTCACCCAAAAAAAAAAAATTCAAAATTCTATTTTATCACATTAGTCAAGCAAAATAAACTTTAATTACACTATATAAATTACTTGAATCTTGTTTCCTTCCGTCTGGGAACTCATAATTATAACAAGCAGGCAGGAGCCATTTTGTGGACACTGTTATTAAGACAAGTCTTGTATCATCTCAGAATCTTGTTTGTGCACCAGAATGTGGGACCTGATGTCCATCCCCATGTCCTGGCTACACAATTAACCAGGAAAACTCCCAGTGGGCCCAGGTGTCAGGAGGCCCTTGAGCTGCTAAAGATTTGGCCTATTTCATGGCTATTTCCTATTTCTTTGAGGACAAAGAGGCTAAATAGATGGAATAATAGATTATAGTATGTAAAGAATAGAGACTAGGAGAATAGAGGTTGTTTTAGGAGAATAATAATAATAGTACTGAGAGTGGGGCCCTGGTCTATGGTTCTTTGGTGGGCCCCTGGTCTAAGGTTTTAGGGTGGGCTCCTGGTGTCCCAGTCCAACACTGAGTCTGCCGAAGGCATAGAGGAGGGGCAAACAATATTTGATTGACAGCTGAGATTTTTAAATGAGTTTAAAATAGCTATGAACGCTTTAATAAAAAATAGAAATTGGATTTAATGTTTAATTTAAAAAGGACTTTTATTGTACAGTTTTTTGTGTGTGGGTGACAGGTCCACTTTAAAGGTATCTTAATAAATAGGCAGAGGAAAAGCTGGGTATTGCCACACACAAGTTGAGGGGATCACGATTAGTGATGGGCAAGTTTATTTCATTCTGACACCCATTGACTTAAATGCGTTTCGCTCATTTTTCACAGTTTCGTGTATTTTTCGGCCGAACAGAAACGGGACAGATTCACCCATCACTAGTTCTGATTGATCAAACAGCAAACTGATCCCCCAACTGTTACAGAGGATGAGAGCAGAGTGTGTCCCTATGGGAGAAGCCCAGTCTCACAATTTGGGAACCAAAGCCCTCGGGTCATCACTGATTTATTCACGTTTTTATACCATTCCAAATAAGACATCGTCTGAGTTCCCAAAAATGTCAGCTTTGGTTGTACAAACACAGTTCCAAGGAGGGTTGGACTGGGCAGGTGGGACACCGGGAAAAAACCTGGTAGGCCCTGCCAACCCAGACCCTGAGCATTCTGGATAACAGGTCCTATGCGTGTACTTTAATTTCCCTCTAGTAATGGGGGCTGGTAGCAGTGAGCAGGTTGCCCAGCAGTAGCCACGTGGTGTGAGGATACATCAGTGCAATGTATTATTTTACCTGCTTAATTTAACACATTTACACAAGATTATTACATTACCCCTTAATGGAAAGATATTTGTTTTTCTGCTCTCAGATACTTTCCTCCACTTAATGTAACTATCTGCATATTCTCCAGATATATCTAGCAATGTAAATATTATTACCATTATAGGGTTATGCCAATGATTTATATGGATTCATGGGGGGATTGACGACCACTGATTCATATGAATAAAACACTGTATCTCAGTAATGTTCCATGTTGTCTGATATGTCACTTTTGAAAAACCCAATTAATAACCATAACCCGTAACCCAAAAAAAAAAAGGATAAACTGGAGAGTTAATTTATGTTTTATTTGAGTTGTGAATGAGACAACACAGCACACACTTCATTGCAGATCCCCTATCTATATTCATAGTATATATTTATAATGGATTATGATATGACTAGTGATGAGTGAATCGGTCCCCTTTTGCTTCAGTGAAAAATTCGCAAAAATGTGAAAAAAATATGTGAAACAGCGAAAAATTCGCAAAACACATTGAAGTCAACAAGAGACAATTTTTTACACACAATTTTTCTCACTCCATATACATTAAAGTCAATGGGCGTTTTTTTATTATGGCGACTTTTTAGTCCAATTGCATTAAAGTCAATGGGCGTTTTTTCTTATGATGACTTTAAAGTCAATGGGCATTTTTGTTTATGGCGACTTTTTAGGTCCAATTGCATTAAAGTCAATAGGTGTTTTTTCTTATGGCGACTTATTAGTCCAATTGCATTAAAGTCAATGGCCACATGGGCAGATTCGGGGAGATTAGTCGCTAGGCAACAAATTTCGCGGCGACTAATCTGCCTTCCCCTGCCTTCCGCCAGCTAAAATGAAAATCGCCTGGGGGCAGGCACTCGGGGAGATTCGTTTTCTGAAGTCGCCCGAAGTTTCCTCGTGACACAATAACGGACTTTGGAAAACAAAGCTCTCTGAGTGCCTGCCCCCAGGCGATTTGCATTTTAGCTGGCGGAAGGCAGGGGAAAGCAGATCAGGGAGATTAGTCGCCGCAAAGAAGAGGAGATTTGTCGTCTGGCAACTAATCTCCCAGAGTCTGCCTGTGTGGCCAGACCCTTAAAGTCAATAGGAGTTTTTTCTCATGGCGACTTTTTAGTCCATTTGCATTAAAGTCAATGGGAGTTTTTTCTTATGGCAACTTTTTAGTCCAATTGCATTAAAGTCAATGGGAGTTTTTTCTTATGGCGACTTTTTAGTCTAATTGCATTAAAGTCAATGGGCGTTTTTTCTTATGGCGACTTTTTAGTCCAATTGCATTAAAGTCAATGGGAGATTTTCTTATGGCGACTTTTTAGTCCAATTGCATTAAAGTCAATGGGAGTTTTTTCTTATGGCGACTTTTTAGTCCAATTGCATTAAATCCAATGGTAGTTTTTTCTTATGGCGACTTTTTAGTCCAATTGCATTAAAGTCAATGGGAGTTTTTCTTATGGCGACTTTTTAGTCCAATTGCATTAGCGACAATCTCCCCAAACTGCCTTCCGTCTGCCTTCCATATGCTTGAATGAAGAATCGCCTGTGCTAATGTACTCGTGTCGTTTCGATTTCTGAAGTTCACGAGGAAACTTCGGGTGACTTCGGAAATCAAAGCGCCGCGATTGTATTAGCGCATGCGATTCTTCATTCAAGCAGACAGAAGGCAGACGGAAGGCAGTTCGGGGAGATTGCAGCCACGCAGAAGAGGCGATTAGTCTCCCCGAATCTGCTCGTCTGCCCCAACCCTTAAAGTCAATGGGCGTTTTTTCTTATGGCGACTTTTTAGACTTTAGACTTTTTTGTCTTTGCAACATTTTTGTCTTGGCAATTTTTTATCACTTTTTGCCACAGTTTCGTGAAAAAAATCACATATGACTAGGGATGGGCGAATTTTTTCGCCTTGTTTCGCCAAAAAAATTACGCCCATAGACTTGTATGGAGACGTGCGTCAAACAAAAAGACGCGCGACAAAATTATTTCGTCGCGCGACAAATTTAATGGGCATCAGCGACATTTCGCCGGCGGCGAATTTTTGGCGAAACGAAACGGGTCAAATTCGCTCATCCCTGCATATGACGAATTCCAACTTTTTGCCACCAATCCATGGCTGGAGAAAATATTCACCCATCACTAAATATTGCATCAAACATTGTAGGTAAATGTAAAGAACATAAAATGCTGCTAATGAGAAGATACAGACCTGTTATCCAGAATCTCAGGACCTGGGGCTTTCCACATATCAGATCTTTCTGAAATTTAGATCTTCATCCCTTAAGTCTACTAGAAAATCATGTAAACATGAAATAAACCCAATAGGCTGGTTTTGCTTCCAATAAGGATTAATTATATCTTAGTTGGGATCAAGTACAAGCGACTGTTTTATTATTATAGAGAAAAAGAAAATCATTTTTTAAAATTGAGATTATTTGAATAAAATAGAGTGTATGGGAGACGGCTTTTCTGTAATCCTGAGCTTTCAGGAAAACAGGTTTCCGGTTATTGGATCCCATACCTGTATAACCATTGGTAACCATGTGTTTCTTAATAGAGAACAATAAAGAAGAAAACACTATAACATTTACTAGTTTTTCAATAAATAAGTAATTTAAAAATAAAGTCGGAACGCGTGAACCAGAAAACGACTTCCCCGTTGAACAGGAAAGGTAAGAAACATATGGAATAGAAAACATCAGCAGAGCAGCGAGATACGTTCCCGCAGCTGAGAGCACAGCGAGCTCTGGGAACCACAATTCCGAACCTCATTAAAACGGCAAATGAACCATCATTATGTTTCGTTTAGACCCCGCTGTGTCTGTAGACAAAACCGTTTTAGAAAGCTGAGATTTAAAGAAAAAACAAAAAAACTCTAGGAAACAAGATGCGGAATCCACCAATTAGAGTAAAAGAGCAGAGAAGGGTCTCAGAAGTGTGAAGGCAAGATAAGAAAAAGAAGGTGGTTTTTACAGAAGTTCTCAGCTAACAAGAGAACACTATCACTCATTCCCTCTTGTGGTCTCGTTCTCTAAGTTCTGATTTAATTGGAAAAGGTTCTCTTATATCAGCAATGTGAGCTTCAAGCCTTTCTTTACTGAGCAACAATTCCCATCATTGACCAACTTTCTCTGAAACGTGATGTCCCACCAGCTCAAGGGCTGCCATGTTGATGCCTCTATACCTGAAATAAACCTTATATAATATCTTAAAGTGATGCCGACACAGTCCTAATAATGTTGGCAAACTGAAGGAGTCGCAGCGGGACCTGGATTTTAACTATTTACTATTGTTCTTATATCTACCAGGGAGCTGGTTACCTTCCCATTGTTCTGCTGATGGGCTGCTGCGGGGGATGGGCGGAGGTGATATCTGCAGTGCAGTAGTAAAGGCAGAGACACGCTCAGATTCAGGGAGATTTAGTTGACTGGTAAAACAATCGCCTCTGTTTCAGGACGACAAATATCCCAGATTTACGTTCTACCCGGCGGGAGGCAGCTCGGGTGATTAGTCATTCCGAAGAAGAGGAGATTTGTCGTTGGGCGACTAAATCTCCCTGAATCTGAGCATGTGTCTCTTCCTTTAAGAGTGACTGAAGTTTTTAAGAGCACAATTCACACGACTGGGGGCTCCTGAGAAACTGACAATATGTCTAGCTCTTTTGAAAAATGGATTTCAGTGCAGAATTCTATGGGGTGCCGTTTGTCCCAAAAACATTCTGTATACAAAACTATCCCTAATACACAGAATGAATGTCTCTCACGGTATATAAGTATTTGTGACCTGTCCAGGTCCTGTATAAGTCAATGGGAAAGGCACCTATCTGAATTTGAAATTATTGTGGTATTGGGTGAGTTTAGCACGAAAATGCAACCTCTTCAGGGTTTTCGGGCAAAAACTGTGAAAAAATCAAGTGATTACTCTGGTTTGGTGTTTTGGGGTAAAACCCAAATTTTTCAAGGGAAAAAAAACTTGCATTTTTCAAGATTTATTATACCCTGATGCTGTAAAAAGGCAGAATCTGAAAACCTGCAATCTCAGACCTGTCAAGGTCCAGTATTCGTCAATTGGAGAGGCACCTATCTCAATGTGGACTTATTGTGGTTTTTGGGGGGCTTAACCCGAAAAATCCAACCTTTTTGTGGTTTTTGGGTAAAAACTCGAAAAATCAAGTGATGTGGGAAAAAATCCTGAAAAATGTGAGCAATAAGGGTTTTTGCTAGATTTTATCAAAGTTTTTTTCATGATCCAATTAAAACAAGGTTTTTTTTATTAATAAATAAGCTAAAATTAGGCATGGGATTTTTATATTATGTGATAAATTAGAATTTTAGTAAATAACCCCCTTAGTAAAAAGAGACGCTTTTAGTTACATGATTTGTACAAAGTATGCGTAAGCTGACGCTCCCAGTCAAGGCAGTATCCATGTAGATGTGTTTTCTCTTAAAGGAGAACTAAACCCTAAAAATGAATGTGGCTAAAAATGTCCTATTTTATAGAGTGAACTTATTGCACGAGGCTAAAGTTTGAGCTTGTCAATAGCAGCAATGATCCAGGACTTCAAACTTGTCACAGGGGGTCACCATCTTGGAAAGTGTCTGTGACACTCACATGCTCAGTGGGCTCTGATTGGCTGTTGAGAAGCTAAGCTTAGGGCTCGTCACTAATTATCCAGCAGAAAATGAGCTTCCCTGGCTGTAATATAAGCTGATGCTACAGGTTTGCTGATTATTCCATTCTGATGCTAATTGCACTGGTTTCTGTGCTGCCATGTAGTAATTATCTGTAGTAATTACTAATCAGCCTTATATTGTGACATTTCTATTCTATGTGTACTGTATATTGTGAGTGGCTCCCTAAGCTCAGTAAGTGACAGCAGCACAGAGCATGTGCAGTGAATCAGCAGAAAAGAAGATGGGGAGCTACTGGGGCATCTTTGGAGACACAGATCTTTACTGCTAAAGGGCTGTGGTTGCCTTGGGCTGGTACAGAAGCACAGCTACTTCTTTAGTTAGGCTTTAGTTCTCCTTTAAGGCTATATAATGGAGTGCTTGGGTAATGTGTTTAGTATATACAGTATATATATATATATATATAGGACGCATATATTTTTTTAAATTCTAATTCTAAGACCAGTACAAGACACAAGATTTGGGTATAGTATTTATAAAGGTATTAAACGCAGATTAAAATCAGGGGGGAGAGTAGAGTTCTAGGGTGCGTTTAGAGAATCAGAATACAAATCCCTTCAAACATTGGGAGGAATTTCTTGCAGCAGGTTCAGCGAGTTCTATTTTGGGGAGGCTGATCCACCCGCAGTGTCTTGACACAAATGATTAAATATCGGAGGGAACCTGCTGTAGAATCAACTCATTCTGTTGTACATTCTAAATCTCAGATCACTTTGTTCGATCAGGGAAATTAATTTGACTTAACGTTATTCCTCTGGCTCAACAAATTGATGCAATCAGTCTGGAAATCACACAATGTGACTTGTTTGTAGCCAAAAAATAAATAAAAATAAGGTTATGCGGATGAGGTCACTAATAAAACCTCCATCAAAAGATGAGAATAAAACAAGATGTAAATATTACGGGATATTTGTGAAACTTTGTTTCTCTTAAAGAGACAGTTCCCCTTTATAAACTCCCTGTAGAGCTAAAGTCATGGAAGAGAACGTAGCAGGGAATACTGAATATGTAATAGTTCTCTTTGAAAAACAAACGATAGATACGGATATCTCTGTCAATAGGAGCCTTTGTCAGAAATACCGAACTGTTCTTGGAAACTGTTCTGAAAAATATAAGGATATTATAAGTTACCAAGGAGTTCCATGACCATATAAAAACATGAGGCCGAAGGTTGAGTGTTTTTATACAGGTCATGGTACTCCAAGGTAACTTCTAATATCCTCATATTTTACAACTGGGGGAACTTTATTTATTATAATACACACATTTAGTGAGTCATGTGACAGAAATGACATCACTACTCACCGTTTATAACTGATGACATCACTACTCACTGTTTATAAGGATATAATTTACAAGATATTCATGGCTTTTGGGTATTATATATATATATATATATACTACACAATGGGCTTGCTCATTACATCCACTTTCCAGCACTAGGGATAGGCTCATGTACTTACTATTTCCTAACATGACCATAAAGACAACAGCTTTGTACTATGGAATTAAGTTTGTTGATAAGATATTTGAAAATTTCACGTCACTGCACCATATCAGTTAGTGAATCAGCAGATGAGAAATTGCAGATAAGTCACAGCTCCTTTTTGCTCTTTGCTGTTCCAATCATTATTTATAGTCACCCGCTATAGTTCCAGGGGTACCCAGGGTACAAATAAGCACTCACCCCAAATCTCCCCCTAACTGACCTTCAGACTGGGCCCCCTTAGCTCATAACAAGGTTACAGATATATAGAAACATTGGGGTAACAGTCACCCTGCTATAGTTCCAGGGGTACCCAGGGTACAAATAAACACTCACCCCAAATCTCCCCCTAACTGGCCTTCAGACTGGGCCCCCTTAGCTCATAACAAGGTTACAGATATATAGAAACATTGGGGTGTCACCCTGCTATAGTTCCAGGGGTACCCAGGACACAAATAAGCACTCACCCCAAATCTCCCCCTAACTGACCTTCAGACTGGGCCCCCTTAGCTCATAACAAGGTTACAGATATATAGAAACATTGGGGTGTCACCCTGCTATAGTTCCAGGGGTACCCAGGGTACAAATAAACACTCACCCCAAATCTCCCCCTAACTGATCTTCAGACTGGGCCCCCTTAGCTCATAACAAGGTTACAGATATATAGAAACATTGGGGTGTCACCCTGCTATAGTTCCAGGGGTACCCAGGGTACAAATAAACACTCACCCCAAATCTCCTCCTAACTGGCCTTCAGACTGGGCCCCCTTAGCTCATAACAAGGTTACAGATATATAGAAACATTGGGGTGTCACCCTGCTATAGTTCCAGGGGTACCCAGGGTACAAATAAGCACTCACCCCAAATCTCCCCCTAACTGGCCTTCAGACTGGGCCCCCTTAGCTCATAACAAGGTTACAGATATATAGAAACATTGGGGTGTCACCCGCTATAGTTCCAGGGGTACCCAGGGTACAAATAAACACTCACCCCAAATCTCCCCCTAACTGACCTTCAGACTGGGCCCCCTTAGCTCATAACAAGGTTACAGATATATAGAAACATTGGGGTAACAGTCACCCTGCTATAGTTCCAGGGGTACCCAGGGTACAAATAAACACTCACCCCAAATCTCCCCCTAACTGGCCTTCAGACTGGGCCCCCTTAGCTCATAACAAGGTTACAGATATATAGAAACATTGGGGTGTCACCCTGCTATAGTTCCAGGGGTACCCAGAACACAAATAAGCACTCACCCCAAATCTCCCCCTAACTGACCTTCAGACTGGGCCCCCTTAGCTCATAACAAGGTTACAGATATATAGAAACATTGGGGTGTCACCCTGCTATAGTTCCAGGGGTACCCAGGGTACAAATAAACACTCACCCCAAATCTCCTCCTAACTGGCCTTCAGACTGGGCCCCCTTAGCTCATAACAAGGTTACAGATATATAGAAACATTGGGGTGTCACCCTGCTATAGTTCCAGGGGTACCCAGGACACAAATAAGCACTCACCCCAAATCTCCCCCTAACTGACCTTCAGACTGGGCCCCCTTAGCTCATAACAAGGTTACAGATATATAGAAACATTGGGGTGTCACCCTGCTATAGTTCCAGGGGTACCCAGGGTACAAATAAACACTCACCCCAAATCTCCTCCTAACTGGCCTTCAGACTGGGCCCCCTTAGCTCATAACAAGGTTACAGATATATAGAAACATTGGGGTGTCACCCTGCTATAGTTCCAGGGGTACCCAGGACACAAATAAGCACTCACCCCAAATCTCCCCCTAACTGACCTTCAGACTGGGCCCCCTTAGCTCATAACAAGGTTACAGATATATAGAAACATTGGGGTAACTGTCACCCTGCTATAGTTCCAGGGGTACCCAGGACACATATAAGCACTCACCCCAAATTTCCCCCTAACTGACCTTCAGACTGGGCCCCCTTAGCTCATAACAAGGTTACAGATATATAGAAACATTGGGGTAACAGTCACCCTGCTATAGTTCCAGGGGTACCCAAGGTACAAATAAACACTCACCCCAAATCTCCCCCAAACTGACCTTCAGACTGGGCCCCCTTAGCTCTTAACAAGGTTACAGATATATAGAAACATTAGGGTAACAGTCACCCTGTGTGACCAAGACTGTACTATAAATACTAAGTATTAAGTATTTTTCAGTTGAACCCCAACTCTATTTAGTAAGAATTGCCCACAGCCTGGAGCCCTGGAGTGAAGGGCCCTGTTAACTAAGTAGCATTATTCCTCTCTCTGTTCATTGGAAGCCCAGGCTACTGTAACTTACTCAGTTACCCCCTAACAAAGCAAAAGAAAACTATTACAGCATTTATTTCAATTGGCAGATTTTGGAAGGTTACACCCTCCCACCTGGGTGACTGTTCCTTGTTCTTCTCCTCCTTTAATAAAAGGCCAAGTGAGCAAACGTCTAGTTGAAGTTGTAGAGCAAAGGGAAAGATTTCTATAAAACAATTTCAAGCCAATATCATTAGAGAGTATCGTTCTGTTGCTATGGCAACCTCACAATAAAGTTCCATTGCTATGGAAGTTGAAGAGCTGACAACAAAACGATGGCGTGTAATTGTGTTCTTGATGCCGACGACAAAATTGTTAAATTGACTGTTTTTTGCTTAATTTGCTTAAAGGGGATGGTTCAATTTAAAGTTAACTTTTAGTATGTTATGCATTAACCAATTCTAAGCAACTTATCAATTGATTATTTATTTGCCAGGCAGAAATTCGCTGCAAATCTTCGTGTTTCGTTGTGGGCTACTAAATTCAAATTATCATCGCCATTAAAAAAAAAAAAAAATTTACACCACTGCCAGAATTCGCGTGTCACAAACTTTTTCCTGTTTTTCGAATTTCGCTGGAAATTTGCGAATATTTCAGCGAAGCAAACCGGGAGAAATTTGCCCATTACTGTTGATTATGTACCTTTTAATAGTTTTTAGTAGTTTAATAGTTTTTAATTATTTGATGTTTTCTTCTGATACTTTCCAGCATTCAAATGGGGGTCACTGACCCCATCTAAAAAACAAATGCTCTGTAAGGCTACAAATGTATTGTTATTGCTACTTTTTATTACTCATCTTTCTATTCAGGCCTCTCCTATTCATATTCCAGTCTCTTATTCAAATCAGTGCACGGTTGCTAGGGGAATTTGGACCATAGCAACCAGATTGTTGAAATTGCAAATTGAAGACCTGCTAAATAAAAAGCTAAACAATTAAAACCAAAAAGAACAAAATATGGCATATAAATAGGAGAGGCCTGAATAGAAAGATAGGTAATAAAAAGAAGCAATAACAATACGATGGGGTCAGTGACCCCCGTTTGAAAGCTGGAAAGAAACAGAAGAAGAAGACAAATAAATTAAAAACTATAAAAAATAAATAATGAAGACCAGTTGAAAAGTTTTTTAGAACTGGCCATTCTATAACATACTAACAGTTAACTTAAAGGTGAACCACCCCTTTAATTGCAAAGATTATTTTTAATACACAAGAGTCATTAATATCATGTAAATTATATCCTTATAAACGGTGCTTAGTGATGTCATCGGTCATAATCGGTGCTTAGTGATGTCATCGGTCATAATCGGGGCTTTGTGATGTCATTGATTATAATCGGAGCTTAGTGATGTCATCGGTCATAATCGGAGCTTAGTGATGTCATTGGTTATAGTCGGAGCTTAGTGATGTCATCGGTCATAATCGGAACTTAGTGATGTCATTGGTTATAATCGGAGCTTAGTGATGTCATTGGTCATAATCGGAGCTTAGTGATGTCATTGGTCATAATTGGAGCTTAGTGATGTCATCGGTCATAATCGGAGCTTAGTGATGTCATTGATTATAATCTGAGCTTAGTGATGTCATTGGTTATAATCGGAGCTTAGTGATGTCATTTCTGTCACATGACTCACTGAAACTTGTGAATTATAATAAATAAAGTTCCCCTGTTGCAAAATATGAGGATATTACTAGGGATGCACCGAATACACTATTTTGGCTTTGGCCGAACCCCCGAATACTTCACAAAAATGTGGCTGGATACCGAACCGAATCCTAATTTGCATATGCAAATTAGGGGTTGGAAGGGAAAAACATTTTTTTACTTCCTTGTTTTGTGGCAAAAAGCGACGCAATTTTCCTCCCCGCATGCAAATTAGGATTCGGATTTGCTTCAGTCGGGCAGAAGGTTTCGGCCGAATCCAAATCCTGCTGAAAAAGGCCGAATTCTGGCTGAATCCCGAACCGAATCCTGGATTCAGTGCATCCCTAGATGTTGGAAGTCACCTTAGAGGTCATGGAACTCCTATGTAACTTATAATATCCTTATAATTTACAAGAGGGGTAATTTATTCACTATATATTGTATGAATTGGTTATTGGCAGACTGTTTGTGTAGGATAAGCTAAAGAAGACATATTTAATGGTTGGGGTAATGTGGCAGGTCCCAAGCCTCACAGGGGACCTTTGTGGGCAAAAAGTACTTATTAAAGTAATTATTAATAATTATTAACTGCCAGCTTCCCCACCTACAGCCGAAGGTTGTATGTTGGATCCTGGGAGTTGCTATTTGGGCCTGATCCCTTTCAGTTGAGACACTTACTCCACATGTTACATTGTAGCTCATCACCAAATACATTATTATTATTTGTACATACAGTAGAGTGATCAGAGCTCATTTCTGATTGGTTGCTATGTGTCGCTGCGCGGGGTCAAGCTTACCCTGGATTAGTGAATGCTCCGAAGACAAATTCTCGTTATCTGAAATGATTCTACACTGTTTGCCTATCGCCGCTTTCCCACAATTCCCACAATCTACTCTGTTACAAAATATGTTTGTTTAAAAATTCACCAGATGTTTAATTGCTTTACTGACTTTAGCCCCAGAGCTTGAGATGCAGCGAGTCAACTCATAAATATCATAGAATATACAACACTGGCGTCTGCTGTAAGTCACACAGACATCTGCAAAGCAAGTGCTGAAACTACTGCACAATTATACACAATTCCACAGCATCTTTAAGCATTAGTGTTGAAATGTGTAACATTTATTTTAAAGTCTCACTGTACCCCAAAATTGTCCTGCTGAATTGTGCTTAGTACAGGGAATACCTATGCTGCCATAGTTTTATGGGATCTCTCTGTACAGACTATGAGCAAACTTAGGGGACTGTTCCTGCTGAATTGTGCTTAGTACAGGGAATACCTATGTACCATAGTTTTATGGGATCTCTCTGTACAGACTATGAGCAAACTTAGGGGACTGTTCCTGCTGAATTGTGCTTAGTACAGGGAATACCTATGTACCATAGTTTTATGGGATATCTCTGTACAGACTATAAGCAAACTTAGGGGACTGTTCCTGCTGAATTGTGCTTAGTACACTACACGGAATACCTATGCTGCCATAGTTTTATGGGATCTCTCTGTACAGACTATGAGCAAACTTAGGGGACTGTTCCTGCTGAATTGTGCTTAGTACAGGGAATACCTATGCTGCTATAGTTTTATGGGATCTCTCTGTACAGACTATGAGCAAACTTAGGGGACTGTTCCTGCTGAATTGTGCTTAGTACAGGGAATACCTATGCTGCTATAGTTTTATGGGATCTCTCTGTACAGACTATGAGCAAACTTAGGGACTGTTCCTGCTGAATTGTGCTTAGTACAGGGAATACCTATGCTGCCATAGTTTTATGGGATCTCTCTGTACAGACTATGAGCAAACTTAGGGACTGTTCCTGCTGAATTGTGCTTAGTACAGGGAATACCTATGCTGCCATAGTTTTATGGGATCTCTCTGTACAGACTATGAGCAAACTTAGGGACTGTTCCTGCTGAATTGTGCTTAGTACAGGGGAATACCTATGCTGCCATAGTTTTATGGGATCTCTCTGTACAGACTATGAGCAAACTTAGGGACTGTTCCTGCTGAATTGTGCTTATTACAGGGAACACCTATGCTGCCATAGTTTTATGGGATCTCTCTGTACAGACTATGAGCAAACTTAGGGGACTGTTCCTGCTGAATTGTGTTAGTACAGGAGTACAGATATTAAATTGTTTACAGGGACGCAAAGAAAAGTTTTCAACCAGGTTAGTTCCACTTTAAGGTGTATAACAAAGCTCAGGGAAACACATTCCAATTTGTATCCAAAGCCTCTTAAGTAATATTATAATTTCGTTTTCAAAACAAAAAAACCCCAAAGCCTATAAAGATAATTTTCGTTGCGGCACATCTGAACTGCTTCGGGACAACAATTAGATTCAAATAAGGCTGTTTGTGTTGATGAGAATTCTCCTTCAATTCATTAGTCATTATGCTTTTCTTTAAGTCGCTAGTTACTATGCAGTCAGATCAATTAGGTGGAGGGGAGAAGGCGCGGTAAATCCGTCTTTCCTTGGCACTCAGTGGCAGTCACATGGAAAAACTGTCAGAATGAAGCTGCTGCTGTCAGTGCCAATAATCCGTGTTTCACATGCTATAAACTGGCGCTCTGAATATTTTATTTTCTTCATCTGTTTTGCTGCCGGCTTGGGGCCTGTGGGGGAAGAGCAGGACTTATTATCTCAATATGGTTTAGCACAGAGTAGAGTCCTGCAGCGGGTTACCCACAAGAACCTGCGGGTAGAAGTGCCGGTATAGAACTCGGCCAGCGGTTCTACGGGTCGGGCTGCGGGTCTTCTCAATAGTGATTTTTACTCCTTTTTTCTGATAACGTCTACGTCCGATGATGTCACTTCCGGGTTTACAATGACAGCACTTCCTGTTTTTACTCATTTTTTTCTGACCATGTATACTTCCGATGATGTCACTTCCTGTCTACAATGACAGCACTTCCTGATTCTTGATGGTCAGTGGGTCGCGGGTCCAGGTTGCACATAAGGTACTTGCATGTCGGATTGGGTAGCGGGTCCAAGCGGGTAAGAATGCGGATTGCAGGGTTCGGGTACGGGTTCCAAAAAATGGACCATGCAGGTCTCTAGCACAGAGCACTGCAGTTGGGTCAGTTGAATTATTGAACCATCTTTTCAGGCAGAGTTCCTTGAAAAGAAATATTGAGTAAGCTTTGGATATTATTGGACCACCAATTTGGCTGTAAATAGCTTCAACTGATTCATGTGTAAGCCTCCATCTATCATTTGTTGTTCCTGAGATCCACTCATTCGTCCCATTGGCTGTCTGCTTGTAACAAATCATCCCCCAGCTTTTAAAGGGATCACTAGGGTATCAACTGAAACCAAAGACACAAATCAACTGTTGTAGAACCTCCAGGTTACCATTTCATTTTGTGAATTGTAGAGAGAGAGAGAGAGAGAAGAGAAGGATCTCAGGTAATGCAGAGAAGCCCAGGTCTCAGTTTTTGGGGTAAACAAAACTATAAAAAAAAGTCAGTTAGTATTGTGGCTCTCAGGAAGAGCTCATCTGACAAATGACTTGGAATCAATGTCCAAACCTCTTATCAACCCTAAAAAATCTTACATGAGGGTTATCTCGTGACTGTAGCAACTCCATCTTCCACGACCCAAGACATAAAGTGGGGCATCAGCATGTTCTTTAAACTGGACTGAACATGGAAACACTCTAAGGGGCAAATTCAGTGCCGAAGCGCCGAACACTAGCATTACTTCGCTGGCATTTGGCATTTTCGTTACTGCGCAAATTCACTAACGAACGCTGGCGTAGTTTCGCTAGTGTTACTTCGCACCCTTACGCCTGGCGAAGTTTCGCTAGTGACGTAACTACGCGCGCAGTGTACTGAACGCTACTTTTTACGCTAGACTTCCTTCGCCACCTCAGACCTGGCGAAGCGCAATAGAGTAGATGGGGATTGTTTCAAAAAAAGTCAAAATTTTTCTAAGTCCCAAAAAACGCTGGAGTGTTTTCTACATTGTGGGAGATAGGCTGAAAAAGATCGAAATTTTTTTTGGGGCTCCCCTCCTTCCCCCCTACATCTCCTGACTCATGGCAACTTACCTAGACAGTGGGCACATGTGTAGGGCAAAATAACATTTTTATTTGATGTTTTGAAGCTTTTCTAGCCATTTGTAGTGCGGATACGCATTCTTCCATTGAAATTTGAATTTGGCGCCGTATGCAAATTAGCCTTCGCTAGCGTAACTTCGCTTTACTTAGCGAAGCAACGCTAGCGCAACTTCGCAACCTTACGCTACCCCTGAGCGCAACTTCGCATTTTAGTGAATTTGCGAAGCGCTGGCGAAACTATGCCTGGCAAAGTGTGGCGAAGTTACGCCTGGCGCAACTACGAATCTTAGTGAATTTGCCCCGAGGTATTTACTAAGACTCAAATTTTTCCCAACCTCCATCCACGAATTTACCTAATTTATCAAAAAATCAAAAAGAAATAGTGCATCAAACCAAACTTTTTCAATTTGACTCTTGAAAACCTCAACTTCTTTTGGATTTTGGAACGAAAACCAGCCTGAAACCCTTGAAGATCATGAAGGCAAGAAAGGTCTTCAAATTGTAAAAGGGACATCTGCCCTTGACTTTAACATGACTTCAACAGGTTTTAATTGGAGTATTTTTGGATTCAAATTTTAAGAAGCTTCGGAGCACAATACATTCAAGTTTTCCCCTAAAAAGCTTGACCAGAAAAAATTGAGGCTTCATAAATAGACCCCGCAGCATAGAGCTGTTGTATGCAGGGGTCTGATAGAGAGTGAGAGAGAGAGAGAGAGAGAGAGAGAGAGAGAGAGAGAGAGAGTGAAAGAGAGAGAGAGAGAGAGTGAAAGAGAGAGAGTGAAAGAGAGAGAGAGAGAGTGAAAGAGAGAGAGTGAAAGAGAGAGAGAGTGAAAGAGAGAGAGAGAGTGAAAGAGAGAGAGTGAAAGAGAGAGAGTGAAAGAGAGAGAGAGAGTGAAAGAGAGAGAGTGAAAGAGAGAGAGAGTGAAAGAGAGAGAGCTCCTTTTGATGTAACATCCCATTAAAGACGTTGGAGACAATGTTCAGGGGTAGAGGCGAAACAAGACTGTACCACTGGATAAAAAATTAGAGGGGCCTGGTGCACATTAACTCTCCCTCTCTGCTGGTCTCACCCCCTCTCTTACCTCATGCTTGTGAATTGGGTGTGAGTGTATCAATTTAAAGGAGAAGAGGTGGAGATTTTAATACTAGAGGAAACTGACCCCCTGTTCCCTATGCCCCCAGCGACTACAGGGTCGACTTCTTCTATAGTCACAACACTGTTGAGGGGAAATAACAAGCAAGTAATTAAGTAAATATTTAAATTCTGATTCATTTCAGTGTCTTTCATCTCACATTATAGGAATAAGCCGACAATAAACAAACACAGCCCTGAGATATTTAACAACACGTTCCTTTTCAACTCATCTTCATTATTTGGAGAAAAGGGTTTTATTTATTTTTTTTTCACTTAACTCCAGTCTAATAAACTTCCAGCTTCAATGAACCTCAAAAGCCTCATTTCTAGTCCGCAAAGCTCTTTATCTCAGCAGGACGGGAGATCGCTGTGTTACCTGCAGTTAAAGAAACCTCAGCCTCGCTTTTTTACTAAATATTTACGCTTTTTCTAACCTTTTCCCTCATTCTGCTTCATTTAAACTGAATTTGTTTCAAGAGACGTTGCCGTAAGCAATCGTGCATGGTTTGTATGGCTTCTCCTGCTGAGTCAAACAAGCCTCCCATGCCTGAGAGGCTTCGCTCAAAGCTTATTTGTGCAGAAAACAACATTGTACATGACATTATGGCCAGCAGAGGGCTCTGTTTCACACCGTTCTTTGGAGGAGGATCCCTCTGTAGAGCAATCTTGGTTCTACTGTATATAGTGATGGGTAGTGATGGGCGAATTTATTTGCCAGGCACAAATTCACTGTGAATTTGCGCGATTCGCTGCCAGCGCATAAATTCGTGAAACGCCCACGAAAATTTGCCCAAAAATTTTAACCGGCGTCGAAAAAACGGCCGTCGGCGTCAAAAAAACAGGTGCCGGCGTCTTGTTCCGGCGAAGCAAAAAGGCACAAATTCGCCCATCACCAGTGATGGCCGAATATATTCGCCTGGCATGAATTTGTGGCAAATTCCTACGTTTCGCCGCCAGCAAATAGATTTGTGAAATTCGCCAGTGAAAATTCGGCCGCGTAAATTTTCCGGTTTTCACAATTTTTTTGTGAAAACCTTCACAAATTTCACGATTTTTGAGTGAAATCCTTCAAATTTCACGATTTTTACTGAAAACCTTCAAATTTCAACGTCTGGATTTCACAATATTTTCGGGAACTTTACGATTTAACGATTTTTTGGCAAATTTTTCGCCGTTTCGCGAATTTTGTTAGTTATATATCTACAATTATGCAGATCAGTTAGGATCCTAAAGAAGGATAGGGTTCTCGCTACAGGCTGCATCAACAGGCTCAGCGGACTTGTGTCTAAAGCTTAAAATTTAGAGGTAATTGTGACGAAACTGATATCCTGAATCAAGTGTTTTTGGAAACATTGGGCACAATTGCATCAGACAAAGCTCCCCCCCCTCTCTTGGCAGCAATTACGCTGGAAACACTGCATGAAAGGTAAAAAAATGGTGAATCACTTGCATTTAAAAATTACCTCTATGGTCTTATCCTTAAAGGAGACATATATTAAAAATAAAATTATAGGCAATAATGTATACTATATGGTGCTGTCTTTACTTTTGGCCAAAAATTTTTGTCTACAAAATAAGCCCCTTTACTTGAGCTCCCCATAGATGTTCTCTGGTCCCTGTTTGAAATAAAGTGTGGGCGTGTCCTAACAGTCCCTGCCTGAAGCACCATAAAAGCGGAACATCCAATCACAGTCCTGCAGTCACCCAAGCAAAGAAAGGCTTCAGTTCCCTATCAGGTCAGCCTAGCTGCTGATTGGTTTCTATCCTATAGTGCAGTATGCTGGGTGCTGCTGGTTCCCCTGCACAGCCTGGGAGAGGAGGCAGCAGGAAGTGGAACAGATGGGTGGGACTACACACAGGAAGTAATGCCACGATCTACACAGGAAGTAATGCTATGATTTACACACAGGACGTAATGCCACTATCTATTATGGTTGCCACTTTTCCCTGCTGTGAGCATCAGGTGGGGCAATGATGTCACAGGGGATAGGACAATGGCATTGTGGGTGGAAAAGTGCTGTCACATGTGTGGGTCAGTGGGTGGGACTATGGTATTACTCTTGGCAATTGGCCAATCACCGCATCGATGTTAGGGAATCTTGCCTGGTTTATCAAATTAGGAACCTGGGCAGGCAGTTTTGACCCGGACAGGACAGATGGCAACCCTAATATCTACACACAGGAAGTAATGCCACTTTGTACACACAGGAAGTAATGCCACTTTGTACACACAGGAAGTAATGCCAAGATCTACACACAGGAAGTAATGCCACTTTGTACACACAGGAAGTAATGCCAAGATCTACACACAGGAAGTAATGGCAAGATCTACACACAGGAAGTGAGGTAAGCACCTGCCTACAGGATGTGGTACCAAGAGGCTTTAACCACTTATAGACTGGCTGTTGTCATAGAATATAACTTTCCAGGTTATTCTTTGAACTATGCTGTGCTATTTCTTGTCTGGCAACATAAGGAGAGACAGCATCAACAAGCTAAATGATGCAAGAAGTAAATAGGAGTCAATTCTTTACCTTCAGTGCAATTACTGTCCCTTTTCTCATCTCTCTCTCCCATATTAATACCGCAGTCTTATCCCATGTGTTATTTCACTGCACAGTATTACATGTAAGCATTTACTTACCCTTTAAGTTTCAGCACCCATATACCAGAAGGCTCCAACGACCAAAGGTGGCGCCATAGTGGAGAGAGGGGTTCCAGGTATAATGCTCAGTAGTAGAGATGAGCAAATGTTTTCGCCATCCATGGATTCGCGACAAAATTCCACATTTTGCCATCTGCAATTTTTTTTCATGAAACTGTGGCCAAAATTTACAGCGGAAAAATTTGCAGGAAAAAAAAGGGAGAAGAAACTCCCGTTGACTACCGCATTTGGTCAAAAAAGTCGCCATAAGAAAAAATGGCCGTTGACTTTAATGCATTTGAAGCAAGAAAAATTGTTGCGTGTAAAAAAGAAACTGCAATGTCTGGACCTTGTTCGACTGCTAAGGGATCCTGGATGTTGTAGTTTAACTAGAGATTGATGGGCAAATGACTGTTTCCTCGTGACTGCACTGAAATATATATATATTGCTTTCCTCTGTAATAATCTATCTGTTATCATGTTATCACTTATTATTATTGTGTATTTTTAGAGCACCAACATAACTCTAACAAATCATATAGTGGCAGAAAACCAGCTTTGTGTCATTAAACACTGAGGCATCGGCAGGAGAAATCAAAAGCCCTGGGGCTTGACAGCGAATCGTCTCAATGTACAGTATTCCCGAAAATCTTATCTGTCTCCCATCACCTTCTCTCTTCTGGTGCCAATAAGGGAGGGAGAGACAGCGCACTCTAGTGGCAGATGAGAGACACTCAGCAACACAATTACCTAATTTCCCCTACGTCTCTCCTGAGAATGCTCGCCTGGTGCTGGCTGGAGGGGTCGGCACCTCTCCTAGCGAAATTCAGTGAAGAAAATTAGCCAAACAGCACAGGTCAGTGTAGCGGGGATCTCCCCTGCACGTTTATTTCGTCAAATGATGTAACGTTTCGGGGGCGTACCCCTTCATCAGACATGCAGATTTACTCTCAAACAGTGTTTATAAACCCTAAGTGATTTACATAATTAACACCATGATTGCCTTAAAAGTGACAAAGTTAAACCAAAATACATAATGAACAGTGATTCTGCGTGAGCCTTTATACCTTTATAAAAGCTATAAAACAGCGTTAAAACAATTTAGAAACATATTAAAATGTCTTAAAAATAATTTATATGAAAAATAATTTATATGAAAAAGTCCGTGGCCGATTACGGTAGTGTTAGTCCCAATTTCCAAGTGATAAAAAGTCCTCTTTTTTACGGGTCCATCCTTACTGTAAAAATTTCTAAAGTTGTGCAAAAATTTTGTGCAAAAAATTGTGCAAAAAAATTGTGCAAAAACTGCTTGTAAGATTAAATACATAACCTTAGAGAAGAAGGTTCATAAACCTAATATATAGGAAAAACACATAAATATCCCTTTATGTACTGGACAAAAAAACATTATTGCGGAATAAATAAGTCCCATTATAGAAGACTATCTTACCCTATCCGTAAGCTGTCCCTGGATAGTGGATTGTTCCATGCAAATTATCTATAAAAAATCAAGAATTAGTGCATCATACTGGAAACATTTAAAATAACATATCAGGGAAACACTAACTAGGAGAGTTAAAAATTGGAAACATTCCAATAGCACTTATAGTTGGATACAAAATTGGAAACATTCCAATAGCCCTTATAGTTAGATACATTATACGTTACAAATAGCAGTTCATATTGTACTCCTCATTTAACCCACGTGGATATTTAGTTTGCAGTTGCCAAATCCAAAAATATTCCTTTTGTAATAATTTTCTTTTTATTTCTCTCTCATTTTTTCCATATATTTTCTCCAAAATTTGCCAAATCAATAACGGACGACGACTCTGCACTCAAAGAATTGGATCAAAAGATAGAAAAGTTACAACAGGAAATCCTGCAGACAAAACTACGCAAGTTTCGGAGGGACACGCGGGACTACGAAAGGGGAGAAGTATACCATTGGAAAGATTCAAAGAGAGCACAGCACAAAAGAAGGGAGGGTCAAAGATTTCAGCAAAGTACACCTGTTTCCAGCGGCATAGAGAATACTTCAGCAACATCTTCGCAAGATTCATCAGCTTCTGTACCGGCTTTTTTAGGAGGGGGCCCATATTCCACCAGGGCAAAAAGAAAAGAACAAGGAAATCCACCGGGCACTCCATATGTCGGGCAATACAAGGGACAAAGGAAACGGAGGTAAACAATGTTATTAACTTGTCTACCTACACCTTAAAAGATGCTGAACTTTCTGTGCTAAACAAAGGGTTAAATTTTGTTCCTGTTTGCACTAATTCTCAGTTTGAATTTTCTAAGGATTTCTTTAGGTTTATAAGATCACTTAAATTAAAAGCGTTTTTTTCTGACAAAGAGGGTATTCCTAAAAAAGATGAGGTTTTGATCAGTTTAAAAAATAAACTGGGTAAAAAAAGTAACTTTAACCCCCCCGGAATTTTCCCCAACATAGAAAGTTACGAAATGCTGGTAATGATGGATATGGAACAATATTTTGAAAAAAATAAAATTAGGGGCAAACCTTATAATATGCCTCCTAATAATATTACTAAACAAGAAAAATGTGCTCTTACCACTTTAGAGCAAAATGAATCCATCATCATTACCAGAGCAGACAAAGGGGGAGCAACGGTTATCCTTAACAAGTGTGATTACATCCAAGAGGCACAGAGACAGTTATATAATGAAGTTAATTACAAAAAATTAACAGCAGATCCCACTGATGTCTTCCAAAAAGAGATAAACATATACTTGAATGCTGCAGTTATGGAAGGAATTATTACTGAAGAAATGTCCAACCTGCTAAGTCGTGAATATCCTACTGTACCATACATATATTTTTTACCAAAAATTCACAAAGATTTAAATACTCCACCTGGCAGGCCTATAGTATCCAACATTGGGTCAATTCTACAACCTCTAGCGATATATGTTGACACTCAACTACAGGAGGTTAGAGCCCGTCTAAAATACTGTTTATCGGATACCACAGACTTTTTAAATAATCTGAAAAGTATAAAGCTGCCAGAATGTGAATTTTTGCTTTGTTCCCTGGATGTTAAGGATCTGTACACATCCATCCCCACTGACGAGGGGGTGGAATGTGTCAGAGCCTTATTATCCCGCACAAATTGCCCTAATTACAAAATCAGTTTTTTGTGTACACTCCTTGAATTGGTGTTATCAAAAAATTATTTTAAATTTGAAAACGAATTTTTTCTACAACTGCAAGGCTGTGCAATGGGGGCAAACATGGCGCCCACATACGCTAATGTGTTCATGGATTTTTTCGAAAATACTTACATTTTGGCCAATACCGAATTTGGTGGCTATATTCAACATTATATGCGTTATGTGGACGACACATTTTTTATCTGGTGTGGTAGTAAAGATAAGTTACTTAAATTCCTGGATCACCTTAATAGGGTCCATGGGTCCATCAAATTTACTATGGAATATCATCCAGACACATTACATTTCCTGGATGTAAATGTGACACACTCCGAGGGTAAATTGGTCACAACTTTGTATAAAAAGCCGACCGATAGAAACACCCTATTAAAAGCCAATAGTTTCCATCCCCCGGCCTTACTCAAAGGGTTACCACGTAGTCAACTAACAAGGGTGCGGAGGATCACCTCCAATGATGATCTGTTTGAAGGAGAATCGTCCCAAATGATAAAAAAATTTGTAGATAGAGGATATGATGAAACAAAATTGTTAGATATAACCAAAGAGGTATTTAATGCTACAAGACAGGCTACTTTAATAAAGAAGGACAAAAACAAGATGGCACAAAATAGAATACCTTTTATTTCCTCGTATGACACTAACGCTAGACAAGTGCGTAAAATAATTCTCAAACATTGGGGAATATTAAAAGCTGACCCAAAATATGGTAAAATATTTTTTCAGTCCCCCCTATTTTCATATAAAAGGGGAAAATCGATAGGAGATCGAATAAAACCTAAACAAAAGGATCAAAAAGAAAATACTATCACTTGCAATGAGGTTAATGGAACATTTCCTTGTAGGAAATGTAGCCATTGTAATGGCATTATACAAGGAGAGGTGGTACAACATCCACTTAAAGGTACTAAACATAAAATAAAAGGATTCCATACATGTGATAGTACCAATATTATATACTGTATTAAATGCCCATGTGGGCTAGCCTACATAGGACAGACAAGTAGAAATATGAAAACTAGATTAAACGAGCATAAATCGGTCATACGTAACTATAAGCCTCAGAAAGAGGAACATAAGGATAAAACAGGGAAAGACAAGAAAAAAGAAACCACCTTGGCACGCCACTTCCAGGAGAAGGGACACGGGGTAGCCCAGTTAAGATGGCAAATTTTGGAGAAAATATATGGAAAAAATGAGAGAGAAATAAAAAGAAAATTATTACAAAAGGAATGTTTTTAGATTTGGCAACTGCAAACTAAATATCCACGTGGGTTAAATGAGGAGTACAATATGAACTGCTATTTGTAACGTATAATGTATCTAACTATAAGGGCTATTGGAATGTTTCCAATTTTGTATCCAACTATAAGTGCTATTGGAATGTTTCCAATTTTTAACTCTCCTAGTTAGTGTTTCCCTGATATGTTATTTTAAATGTTTCCAGTATGATGCACTAATTCTTGATTTTTTATAGATAATTTGCATGGAACAATCCACTATCCAGGGACAGCTTACGGATAGGGTAAGATAGTCTTCTATAATGGGACTTATTTATTCCGCAATAATGTTTTTTTGTCCAGTACATAAAGGGATATTTATGTGTTTTTCCTATATATTAGGTTTATGAACCTTCTTCTCTAAGGTTATGTATTTAATCTTACAAGCAGTTTTTGCACAATTTTTTTGCACAATTTTTTGCACAAAATTTTTGCACAACTTTAGAAATTTTTACAGTAAGGATGGACCCGTAAAAAAGAGGACTTTTTATCACTTGGAAATTGGGACTAACACTACCGTAATCGGCCACGGACTTTTTCATATAAATTATTTTTCATATAAATTATTTTTAAGACATTTTAATATGTTTCTAAATTGTTTTAACGCTGTTTTATAGCTTTTATAAAGGTATAAAGGCTCACGCAGAATCACTGTTCATTATGTATTTTGGTTTAACTTTGTCACTTTTAAGGCAATCATGGTGTTAATTATGTAAATCACTTAGGGTTTATAAACACTGTTTGAGAGTAAATCTGCATGTCTGATGAAGGGGTACGCCCCCGAAACGTTACATCATTTGACGAAATAAACGTGCAGGGGAGATCCCCGCTACACTGACCTGTGCTGTTTGGCTAATTTTCTTCAGATGAGAGACACTGTCAGATCCTTATGTTTCTAGACAGAGTTCACTTTAAAGGAGAAGGAAAGGTTAAAATTAAGTAAGCCTTATCAGAAAGGTTCATATAAATTTACCAGTAAACCCCCAAAGTAATGCTGCTCTGAGTCCCCTGTCAAAAGAAACACTGCATTTCTTTCCTTCTATTGTGTACTCATGGGCTTCTGTATCAGACTTCCTGCCTTCAGCTTAAACCTCATTGCCCTGGGCACGAGCATGCTCAGTTTGCTTCTCTCCCCCCACCCCTCCCTTCTCTACTGTAATCTGAGCCCAGAGCAGGGAGAGACTCAGGCAGGAAGTGATGTCACACCACATTAATACTGCAGCTCCTATTCTAAACAAACAGAGAGTTTCTAGAGCTTTTTACTCAGGTATGATAAAACATTCTACAGAATAAATATAGCATTCTAGCTTGTACTATTGCAGCTAATCTATTGGCAATAAAATGCCTCCGTAGCTTTCCTTCTCCTTTAAGGGCCCGAATTATTATTAATTTAAAGCAGATGGTTCCAGGTAATGTTTTTTGCACCATGTTAAACCATTGAGAAATTTATAGGGAAGAACTTTTGATATGAAGCCTAACAAACGTGGTGTAAAGGTGAAAGCTTTATTGATAATCACAGCAAGATTTCAGAACATTGCAGTTCCTTCTTCAAAGCTGATTACAATGAAGCTCTGTTGGCACTGACATATATACAGAATTTTGTTTACAAAAAAATAAAAATGAACACAATGCTGTATTTCTCCTTTGAAGAAGGAACTGCAATGTTCTGAAATCTTGCTGTGATTATCGATAAAGCTTTCACCTTTACACCACGTTTGTTAGGCTTCATATCAAAAGTTCTTCCCCATAAATTTAAAGCAGATGTAAAATGTAGAATAAATATTTGGCATGAAACACTGTTATTGTCAGGGAATTTCTATCACCTGGCAGTGGCTGGAGTTACAAACTGGAATATATATATATATAGATAGATAGAACAGTTCAGGAACACAGAGAGAAGTAATAACAAATACAATCTAGCCACACAAGTTACACTTTCAGTTTTATTATAGTGAAATTGTTATTATTTATATAACTGCTGCACTGCCTCCAAGGAAGCAAATCAAGTGAATGTTGCCCCAACCATTGCATGCCATGAAAATACCCTGTTACATCCATGACTTACCTTTAAATACTGTGACTGCTAGGAAATCAGCAGGGTTGACAGGTCTGAACCCCTATAATCTCTCTGCTCTGATACCAGTGAACTGACAGACATTAACATTGGTGCAATTTTGGTCCATAGAAATGCTAATATAATATTCTAATATCCTGTGCATTTAAGTACATGTATACTTTACACCTTGGTGAATTATAACATGTCCATACTTTATACCCAATGCTCCTTACCCAGTGACTTCTAATATCCTTATAATTTACAGTAGGGGGTACATTATCCCTTATAATACATGAGTGATACTCAGAGTTCCCTGTATAACTCAGCCTGCAGCCTTGTGCCTTTATATGGTCACATAAAAACCCCTCAGTGACTTCTAATATCCTTATCATTTACAGTAGGGGGTACATTATCCCTTATAATACATGAGTGATACTCAGAGTTCCCTGTATAACTCAGCCTGCAGCCTTGTGCCTTTATATGGTCACAGAACCCCTCAGTAACTTCTGATATCCTTATCATTTACAGTAGGGGGTACATTATCTCTTATAATACATGAGTGATACTCAGAGTTCCCTGTATAACTCAGCCTGCAGCCTTGTGCCTTTATATGGTCACAGAACCCCTCAGTAACTTCTAATATCCTTATCATTTACAGTAGGGGGTACACTATCCCTTATAATACATGAGTGATACTCAGAGTTCCCTGTATAACTCAGCCTGCAGCCTTGTGTCTTTATATGGTCACAGAACCCCTCAGTAACTTCTAATATCCTTATCATTTACAGTAGGGGGTACATTATCTCTTATAATACATGAGTGATACTCAGAGTTCTCTGTATAACTCAGCCTGCAGCCTTGCGCCTTTATATGGTCACAATAGTAAGTACATTAGTACAAATATATCCATTTTATTTAAAATATAGATGAAAATGAGAGAATATTCCTCGGATCCTTGAGTTCTGCTTAGTTGTTCTGAAAATTATATGGAAACCCACAGGGTAGAAAGAAAATTAAAAGTTGAAAGTGAGAATGGAAATTGAGTTAGACTGTTCCTATCGCATTATCTTAACATTCAGCTTTTTCTGTGGTGCCAAAGTGAAGATTTGAATTTTTCTCCTCTATTTAATGAGCCGTACTTGTTGGACAAACATCCCCCGCTGCTTCTAACTTGAGAAATTCATAGACGTTCACAGTAGTGAGATTTGTGAGTTTTCCATAAGCTTCGCTGCCTCTGACACAGAGCTGCATTCATTAGCATTGATAGAATAAATTAACAAAGGATTAGAAAGTCTTTCAGTTTAAATGCTAATGGGAATTTCACTAAATCCTCCCAGTAGAAAGGTTTCACCCACTAGTCAAAGTGGTTTATAAAGGACACGGCGCTGGGTCGGGCGTCTGGAGAGAGAGAAGCGAGAACTGCATCTAACAAGTGTGGAAGAAAACTGCTGAATTCTATTTAGATTGTTTTGGTTCAAGTGAATATTTGCATTTTTTAACTGATATCCCACAGCTGGCGGCCATCTCTCCCCAATGTCTCTAAGAAGAATTTCAATAGGGGGTGTCTTGAGTTCTTTCAGCCTAATTTGCACCTGGTGCAATTTTAAGAAAACCAGTTGACAGTTTGCTCATCCTTTTCTTTCACTGAAAATTTGAAACTGAAAGTAAATCCACATTCTCCTTCCTGATCCCTACAAGCACAGTTTAAACAAATCAGCAGTTTCCAGGGTGTGTCTAAGCTCTTCTATTCTAATTTGTACCTGGTATAATTTTTAGAAAACCAACCGACAGTTTGCTCATCCTTTTCTTTCACTGAATAAGGAAAAATGTGAAACCTGAACGTAAATTCACATTTTAGTTCCTGATCCCTACGAGCACAGTCAAAACCAGCTGACAGTTTGCACATCATTTTCTTTCACTGAATAAGGCAAAATTTTAAACTGAAAGTAAATTCACATTCTCCTTCCTGATCCCTACAAGCACAGTCTAAACAAATCAACCATTTTCAGGGTTTGTCTAAGCTCTTCCATTCTAATTTGTACCTGGTAGAATTTTTAGAAAACCAACCGACAATTTGCTCATACTTTTCTTTCACTGAATAAGGCAAAATTTGAAACTGAAAGTAAATTCACATTCTCCTTCCTGATCCCTACAAGCACAGTCTAAACAAATCAGCAGTTTCCAGGGTGTGTCTCAGCTCTTCTATTCTAATTTATACCTGGTAGAATTTTTAGAAAAGCAACCGACAGTTTGCACATCCATTTCTTTCACTGAATAAGGAAAATGTGAAACCTGAACGTAAATTCACATTTTTCTTCCTGATCCCTACGAGTACAGTCAAAACCAGCTGACAGTTTGCACATCATTTTCTTTCACTGAATAAGGCAAAATTTGAAACTGAAAGTAAATTCACATTCTCCTTCCTGATCCCTACAAGCACAGTCTAAACAAATCAGCAGTTTTCAGGGTGTGTCTAAGCTCTTCCATTCTAATTTGTACCTGGTAGAATTTTTAGAAAAGCAACCGACAGTTTGCTCAACCTTTTCTTTCACTGAATAAGGCAAAATTTGAAACTGAAAGTAAATTCATGTTCTCCTTCCTGATCCCTACAAGCACAGTCTAAACTAAACAAATCAGCAGTTTTCAGTAGGGGGTGTCTAAGTTCTTCCATTCTTATTTGTACCTGGTAGAATTTTTAGAAAACCAACCGACAGTTTGCTCATCCTTTTTTTTCACTGAATAAGGCAAAATGTGAAACCTGAACGTAAATTCACATTTTTCTTCCTGACCCCTAAGAGCACAGTCGAAACCAGTTGACAGTTTGACATCCTTTTCTTTCACTGAATAAGGCAAAATCTGACACTGAAAGTAAATTCACATTCTCCTTCATGATCCTTACAAGCACAGTCTAAACAAATCAACAGTTTTCAGGGTGTGTCTAAGCTCTTCCATTCTAATTTGTACCTGGTAGAATTTTTAGAAAACCAACCGACAGTTTGCTCATCCTTTTCTTTCACTGAATAAGGAAAAATGTGAAACCTGAACGTAAATTCACATTTTAGTTCCTGATCCCTACGAGCACAGTCAAAACCAGCTGACAGTTTGCACATCATTTTCTTTCACTGAATAAGGCAAAATTTTAAACTGAAAGTAAATTCACATTCTCCTTCCTGATCCCTACAAGCACAGTCTAAACAAATCAACCATTTTCAGGGTTTGTCTAAGCTCTTCCATTCTAATTTGTACCTGGTAGAATTTTTAGAAAACCAACCGACAGTTTGCTCATCCTTTTCTTTCACTGAATAAGGAAAAATGTGAAACCTGAACGTAAATTCACATTTTAGTTCCTGATCCCTACGAGCACAGTCAAAACCAGCTGACAGTTTGCACATCATTTTCTTTCACTGAATAAGGCAAAATTTTAAACTGAAAGTAAATTCACATTCTCCTTCCTGATCCCTACAAGCACAGTCTAAACAAATCAACCATTTTCAGGGTTTGTCTAAGCTCTTCCATTCTAATTTGTACCTGGTAGAATTTTTAGAAAACCAACCGACAATTTGCTCATCCTTTTCTTTCACTGAATAAGGCAAAATTTGAAACTGAAAGTAAATTCACATTCTCCTTCCTGATCCCTACAAGCACAGTCTAAACAAATCAGCAGTTTCCAGGGTGTGTCTCAGCTCTTCTATTCTAATTTGTACCTGGTAGAATTTTTAGAAAAGCAACCGACAGTTTGCACATCCATTTCTTTCACTGAATAAGGAAAATGTGAAACCTGAACGTAAATTCACATTTTTCTTCCTGATCCCTACGAGTACAGTCAAAACCAGCTGACAGTTTGCACATCATTTTCTTTCACTGAATAAGGCAAAATTTGAAACTGAAAGTAAATTCACATTCTCCTTCCTGATCCCTACAAGCACAGTCTAAACAAATCAGCAGTTTTCAGGGTGTGTCTAAGCTCTTCCATTCTAATTTGTACCTGGTAGAATTTTTAGAAAAGCAACCGACAGTTTGCTCAACCTTTTCTTTCACTGAATAAGGCAAAATTTGAAACTGAAAGTAAATTCATGTTCTCCTTCCTGATCCCTACAAGCACAGTCTAAACTAAACAAATCAGCAGTTTTCAGTAGGGGGTGTCTAAGTTCTTCCATTCTAATTTGTACCTGGTAGAATTTTTAGAAAACCAACCGACAGTTTGCTCATCCTTTTCTTTCACTGAATAAGGCAAAATGTGAAACCTGAACGTAAATTCACATTTTTCTTCCTGACCCCTAAGAGCACAGTCGAAACCAGTTGACAGTTTGACATCCTTTTCTTTCACTGAATAAGGCAAAATCTGACACTGAAAGTAAATTCACATTCTCCTTCATGATCCTTACAAGCACAGTCTAAACAAATCAACAGTTTTCAGGGTGTGTCTAAGCTCTTCCATTCTAATTTGTACCTGGTAGAATTTTTAGAAAACCAACCGACAGTTTGCTCATCCTTTTCTTTCACTGAATAAGGCAAAATGTGAAACCTGAACTTAATTCACATTTTTCTTTCTGATCCCTACAAGCACAGTCGAAACCAGCTGACAGTTTGACATCCTTTTTTTTCACTAAATAGGGAAAAATGTGAAACAAAATGGATTCACGTTCTCCTTTCTGATCCCTATGAGCACAGTCAAAACAAATCAGCAGTTATTCAGTGGGGGTGTCTGAGCTCTTCCATCCTGGTAGGATTTTTAGGAAACCAGCTGACAGTTTGCACATCCTTTTCTTTCACTGAATAAGGCAAAATGTGAAACTGAATGTGAATTCACATTCTCCTCCCTGATCCCTACGAGCACAGTCAAAACCAGCTGACAGTTTGCACATGCTTTCCTTTCACTATATAGGGCAAAATGTGAAACAAACTAAATTCACATTCTCCTTCCTGATCCCTACGAGCACTGTCAAAACAAATCAGCAGTTTTTCAGTAGAGGCTGTCTGAGCTCTTCCATTCTAATTTGCAACAGGTTGAGTTTTAAGAAAACCAGCTGACAGTTTGCACATCCTTTTTTTCACTAAATAAGGCAAAATGTGAAACTGAACGTAAATTCACATTCTCCTCCCTGATCCCTACAAGCACAGACAAAACAAAAATCAGCAGAGAATCCTCTGTATAATTGGCTGCTCTTTATCACAAAGCCTAACAGGCTGCAGTTGGAGTAAGGGAGGAGTTAATTTATACAAATGCTTCCCAGTGACCTGCTTAGTTGTATAAATTGTGCTTGTAGGGAACAGGAAGTAGAATGTGAATTTACTTTCATTTTTGCTTACAAGTTGCTCTAGTCCCAAGAACATTCTTATGCCCTGAGTACAATTGGTCTAACCTCGTGAATGTTAATTGTCTTTTATTGGCTGCAGGCAGGCAGGCCAGTTGGTCATGTGACAGTTCTAATGCTCTACACTACTCTACAACCAGCAGGGAAACATGGGACATCATAAACTACATTGTATGTAGAACAGAGACGACTGTTCCCTGTACGATTAATATATATTATATATTATATATTTGTTTTGCTTGTAACTATACCCATTTTGGATTTTTTAGTCAGCATTAAAATGCATACTTCACTTGTGTTTATTTCCTTATTGATCAAAGGTTTTAAAGATTGTTTACATTGGGGGTTATTTACGAAGACTCGAGTTTATCTCAGTTTTTTATTAAAACAAAGGCGACCAAACTCCCATCCACCAATAGTGATGGGCAAATTTATCCCATTTCCATTCATCGAAAAATTTGCAAATTTCCAACAAATTCGCTAAATGGCGAAAACATTACAATTCGACGTTCTGTTAAAGTCAATGGGCGTCAGACATTTTTTTTTACACTGGTGAGTTTTCGCATATTTATTTGCCACCGGCGAAACACGGAAATTCCCCACAAATTCGCACCAGCCAAATTTATCAATGGAATTCATTTATCAATATCAAGTTGGAGCAAAAAAAACCAAATTGTGCATCAATTCGAATCTTACAATTGGTGCTCTAAAAACTCGACTTTATTGGATTAGGGTTAGTGTATTAGGGTTAGGGTTAGTTTCTCCCAGATCTCTATGTTGAGAAACAATTTCAGGGACATTGACTTATACATGACCATGACAGGTTTGAGATGGAGTATTTCCGGATTCTTATTTTTTTTTTTTTTTTAGCTTTTTATCAGCTTTGGGGTGTGATAAATCTCTAAAAGTTTGAGGTTTTCTTTCCTCTAAAAATGTGAGTTTTTAAAAACTCGAACATTGTGTCTGTCATGTAAACCTTATATCTGATGAGTAGATGCAGATATCACCTTGATTTGCAATCACTTTCACCTATGGTCTTCAGTAGTGATGGGCGAATTTATTAGCCAGGCGCGAATTTGCGGCGAATTTGCGCGATTCGCCGCCAGTGAATAAATTCGCAAAACGCCCGCGAAAATTCGCCGGCATCAAAAATTTTTTTTCGAAAAAACGGACACCGGCGTCAAAAACGAGACGCCGGCGCAGTTTCGCAATTTTTTCACCGTTTCACGAATTTCGCGCGAAATACGCAAATTTTTCGGCGAAGCGAAACGGCGCAAATTCGCCCATCGCTAGTCTTCAGCTGTGTGCACTAATATAATTCACTTGTCTGGAAATTCTACACCAGGAAGTTTTTTTCTTTTACGCTTTCCCACAGAATTTATTCTCAAACACATGTGAAGATCCTGCACGTGGACTTTTTGGGAGTGAGCTGCAATCTATTTTTTTTTTTTTTAATAAAGTGCCAAATGGATTCGATTCTATTAGACATTTGTTGCACTGGCGACTGGGTTGTTGTATTTATTGTTTTTCAAGCCTTTCTCTCCTGACAGATATGCCGTGACTGGCTCCAGATATGTTGGTCAGGACATATTTATCCTGTCAATAGTCTCACGTCTCTTGCCAAGTCTTTCTCTGGACTCCGAGGGAGCCGAGCTTTCTGCCATCTGCTGGGACACCTGCGATTGGCTTTGGCAGACAGACCACCTTTCCGTGACTGCCAGAAATCCATTTGTTGGTGGATACGGTATATGGTTTTATTGCCGTTCCACTTATTTTGTCTTTAATCCTCTGCACGATAAATAATGCCACACTGCATTGTGAGCTGATTATTTTTCCTTTGTTTCTTATTAGTATTTTTTCAGTTACTTTCCTATTTTATGACATTAAAAGGATGGTTCACCTTAAAGTTAACTTTTGGTATGTTATAGAGTGGCTAATTCTAAGCGACTTTGCAATTGGTCTTCATTTTTTCTTTTTATAATGTTTGAATTATTTCCCTTCTTCTTCTGATTCTTTCCAGCTTCCAAATGAGGGTCACTGACCCAATCTCAAAACAAATGCTCTGTAATGGTGGCCATTCACGGAGAGACATGGCCAAACGAGCGGATCTCTCCCCGATATGCCCACCTTGAGGTGGGCAATATCGGGCTGATCCGATCGTGGGCCATAGGGCCCAACGATCGGATCCTAACAAATTGTAACGGGCGGTCGGATCGCGGGACCGCATCAACGAACAGATGCGGCCGCGATCCGACGGGATTTCAGATCTCGATCGGGGAAGCCCGTCGGGGGGCCTCATACACGGGCCAATAAGCTGCCGACTCGGTCTGTCGGCAGCTTTTATCGGCCCGTGTATGGCCACCTTAAGGCTACACATTTATTTACTACTTTTTATCACTCATCTATAGTGATGGACGAATTTATCCGCCAGGCATGAATTTGTGTCAAATTTTCACGTTTCACCGCCCGCTAATGTTTCCGCAAAACTTAAGAATTAAAAATTAGATTGGCGTGCGCATAAAAATTATTCAGAAGCCAATTGACTTTAATGCATTTGGACAAAGTCGCGAGTAAAAATTGACGCTTGTGTAAAAATTGTTGTGCATCAAAATAATTTTGGCGCGCATTAAATTCAATGCGTTTCACAAATTTTTGGCCATTTCCAGACAGATTCACCCCTCATTACTCATCTTTCTATTCAGGCCTCTCCAATTCTTATTCCAGTCTCCTTTCAAATCAGTGCATGGTTGCTAGGGGAATTTGGATCCTAGCAACCAGATGACTGACATTGCAAACTGGAGAGCTGCTGAATAAAAAGCTAAACAACCCAAAAAGTAATAAAAAATGAAAACCAATTGCAAATTGTCTCTACATTATACTAAGGAGGTTACTTATTAAAATCTGAATTTATCTCATATTTTATAATAAAAAAAAATCCAAGACCAAACTCCCATGCCCAATTTTAGCTTATTTATTAATGAAAAGACTCAATTTAATCAATTGCGGAAAAACTCAATAAAACTTAGCAAAAACCTTTTTTTTTTTTTTTTTTGATGAATTGCTCAAATTTTTCCAGGCTATTTTCTAAATTGCTCAAATTTTTTGAGTTTTTGCTAGAAAAAGTTTTCTTTTTGGACTAAACCCAGTGCAGACCAGGAAAACTTCAAATTGAGATAAGTGCCTGTCCATGTGCCATGGACTTATACAGGACCTCAACAGGTTTGAGATGGCGGAGTTTTAGATTTGCAATTTTTGCAGCATCGGTATAATAAATGTCAAAAATGTTAAAGTCTCAAGTTTCTTCACTAGAAAACTCAAATTCTTAGAAGAAAAAAAAAACCTTGAATATTCAGATTTTAATCAATAACCACCTTAAAGTTAAATTTAAGGTGAGCAACCCCTTTAAAGCACCAAGACTCGCTATCAGAAGTGAGTCCATGTAGGGGTCTTTAGGGTTTTAGTTCTAGAATTAGAATTGTGAGATTTTTCCTTCACTATGTTACTCTAATATGACACACCAATTTCAATGACAATTTTGGTGCTGATGGCATATGGCGTATATTAAGTCAGTGAATAAACACCCAACAAGACATGATGTAAAGGAGAAGTGCAACACCGGAGGGATCAGAACAGTAAGTATGAGCTTTTACAGAGGGTCTCATACAGCTTGAGTTTCTACAGTTATTTTCAGATTGAACAATTCATATAGACCCATCTTGAATCATTTTTAAATTTTATTCCATTTCTAAGGCTACAATCACAAACGAGAATTTTGTATGCTCAAGTGCTCAGCTAATATTTCATACAATTAAAAAAACATTCAAGCTTAAATATAACAATGATAACAGGTGCCACTAAAGACAGCGCTCCCTAAATTTTGCTGTAGGTCCTGATGCCCATGTCCCAAAGCTCTCGGTTGGGATAATTTGTCAATTTTCATCAAACCTGCCCAATCTCTGGTCTGGGTGCAGCGCCCCGTACTCGCGGCAATGGGAGAAGTCTATCAGTAAATGTCGCACAGACGATCACTCCAGGACTTATTCCATTGAAAGCAAAAAGTGTGAAAAATGTGTTCACCATAAAAGCTGTCAAAAACATTTTCTAAAGAAACACAAAGAAACTATTTTGGGAAACCTTTTATAAAAAAAACATCATTAAGATTTAATAAAAAAAGAAAAAATGTAATGAGATTTCGCTATACTTAAATACTATAATATTTTTAATATGTATTTAATTGATATATCAATAGGGATGTAGCGAACTGCCGTTAATGTGTTCGCGAACGCCGTTCGCGAACACCGGCAAAAAAGCGAACAGTTCGCGAACAGTTCGCGAACTTCGAACGCTCGATAAAATCGTTCGATCGAACGATCGAAGGATTTTATTCGTACGATCGAAGGATTTTCGTTCGAATCGAACGATCGAAGCTATTCGATCGAATGATTTTAATTCAATCGAATGCTTATAATCGTTCGAACGAATGGAAATCGTTCGATTTTAGCGATCGAACGGTCGAATGGTCGAATGGTCGAACGAAATTTTACTTCGAATCGAACGCGAACACCAATTGGCGAACGTCGCGCGACGTTCGCGAACATTCGGCGGACGCGAACAGTCGAAGTTCGCGCGAACTAGTTCGCCGGCGAACAGTTCGCTACATCCCTATATATCAATGGCTTCTTGAGTTCTCAACCATATCAGTAGATGTGAATGTTTTTTTTAAGAAAGGCGGTTGGATTTCCTCATATATTGTTGTGCTATGGAAACATATTGAGTGTTATTTTGAAAGAGGTGGTTCACCTTTAAAGGGATTCTGTCATGATTTTCATGGTGTGGTTTTTATTTTCCTAATGACACTGTTTATACTGCAGATATTTCACTCTACAATATAAAATGTCATTCCTGAACCAGCAAGTGTATTTAGTTGTAATATTGGTGTGTAGCTGCATCTCAGGTCATTTTGCCTGGTCCTGTGCTTTCAGAAAGAGCCAGCACTTGATGGAACTGCTTTCTGGCAGGCTGTTGTTTCTCCTACTCAATGTAACTGAATGTGTCTCAGTGGGACCTGGATTTTACTATTGAGTGCAGTTGTTATCTGTTTACCTTCCCATTGTTCTGCTGATGGGCTTCCAGGGGGGTGGGGTGAGAGAAGGGTGATATCACTCCAAGTTGCATTACAACAGTAAAGAGTGACTGAAGTTTAGCAGAGCACAAGTTATATGACTGGGGGCAGCTGGGATATTGCCAATATGTCTAGCCCCATGTCAGATTTCAAAATTAAATATAAAAAATCTGTTTGTTCTTTTGAGAAATGGATTTCAGTGCAGAATTCTGCTGGAGCAGCACTATTAACTGATGCGTTATGAAAAAAAAAATTTCCCCATGATAGTATCCCTTTAATCTAATATCAGTATTGGGTTCCTTATTATTCTGACAAACTTAATCCTAACTTGTAAAGACATTCTGGCTTTTGACTAAATCACTGATCAAAACACAGCTAAGATAAACAATTTTGGGGGATTTTGTTCACATTTTAAATTAGAGCCTGGGTTCAGTTCTGTAGAAGGTTCCATAGCGCCACCTCTAGCCTCTTTTACTTTGGCCTTAAAGAGATCCTGTTATCGGAAAACATGTTTTTTTCAAAACCATCAGTTAATAGTGCTACTCCAGCAGAATTCTGCACTGAAATCTATTTCTCAAAAGAGCAAACAGATTTTTTTATATTCAATTTTGAAATCTGACATGGGGCTAGACATATTGTCAATTTCCCAGCTGCCCCTGGTCATGTGACTTGTGCCTGCACTTTAGGAGAGAAATGCTTTCTGGCAGGCTGCTGTTTTTCCTTCTCAATGTAACTGAATGTGTCTCAGTGAGACATGGGTTTTTACTATTGAGTGTCGTTCTTGGATCTACCAGGCAGCTGTTATCTTGTGTTAGGGAGCTGCTATCTGGTTGCCTTCCCATTGTTCTTTTGTTTGGCTGATGGGGGGTAAAAGGGAGGGGGGTGATATCACTCCAACTTGCAGTACAGCAGTAAAGAGTGATTAAAGTTTATCAGAGCACAAGTCACATGACTTGGGGCAACTGGGAAATTGACAATATGTTTAGCCCCATGTCAGATTTCAAAATTGAATATTAAAAAATCTGTTTGCTCTTTTGAGAAATGAATTTCAATGCAGAATTCTGCTGGAGCAGCACTATTTTTTCCCATGACAATATCCCTTTAAAATTAGAGTCCAAAAATTTTCTCTTTTATACTTTAGGGGGCAGATTTATTAAGGTTCGAATGGTGAAGTTGAATTCAAATTTTCATATTTTTTTGGTCAAAACCCACCTTTTCAGGTCAAAAATGAATATTTGTGATTATTATACCCCGGCCAGGAAATAGCTTGCATCAGAACTTGCCACCTCAAACCTGTCGGGTCATTTAGGAGTCAATGGCAGAGGTCCACTGAGCCATTTGAAGATGTTAATAGCCTTCATGATTTTAAATAGCTCACATAACTCAATCTTTAATAAATATGGCCCTAGAAGTAGAACGATTCTCTAGTTACTTTTTCTCCTACGAGATAAAAATAGGTCCATAAACATTATGGACAGTAAGGGGCAGATGTATTAAGGGTTGAATTAAAAATTAGAATTTTCAAATTTTTTTATGGTTGAAACTGTCCAATTCAACTAGTCAATTATCCAAACTCAAGCCTGTTGAATTTTTAAATTTCAATTTAATAGAAATTCAATTTAATTCAAGTCAATCAAACTATGGCCCTTTAAGAATTTGAATTAGACTATTTGCCACCTAAAACCTGCCGAATTGATGTATAAGTCAACGGGAGAAGTCCAGTGACCAATTTGACGATGTTAGTAACCTTTCTGGCATTTTTGGAGAAAAAAACTCGAATCTAGTTTGATCTAATTCAATTCGAGTTTTCTGGTCGGTAAGATTTGTCCGCGTTTTAAATATTCAATATTTTTTTTAACAAATAACCCCCAAATCGAACTTCAAATAAAACCAAATTTTATTTTTTTATTTATTTAAAAAATCTCGCATAAATTCGACCAGTGATAAATCTGCCTCCCCGTATTGTGTTTGCCTCACAAAGACAAGATCGGAACCAGAAGAAAAGAGCTATCACAGGCTTGAGGAATCCCGCAGATCATTAATGTGCATGATTAAAAACCCTGAATAAAGTAGCTACTAAGCATGGCCGTAGCGATACATGTGAACCTCAGCAGGGTGACAATTCAAGTAATTTCCACATCCTGATAAGCAGATGTCTCAGCCCTTATCTCAGTTATGGAAGCTTGGGCTTCCCGTACTGCTGGCCAATGTCCAGACTCTTGGCCCAGCTAGAGTAATGGTTCTGTGGACTGACATAAGTTCCCCCTAGTTAATTCCTTAGCCTTACTTGCTTCCAACAGTCAGTAATCGAGACGTGCCAAGACACCTGTGGATATTTTTTTTTTCTAGTTTTTTTCTCATTTTGGGCAGCTGTTTGAGGACAATGAAGAGAGTTTTGGCCTCACACCAAGGAACTTGGAAAGGAGATTAGCTAGACAGATTTCAGGTGACTGGGCAGAGAGCAGGACACAAGGCTTGAGTTAAATAATATGAGAACACTGGAACAAATGAGGACATGGATTAATCGGAAGGTCACAGACATAGAATTCCAACACAGCTGAATTGCAAGCTCATGGAACAAGAGTTCCCTTTACTGTACATTCTGCCCTTTACAACAAAGGGCAAGCAGACCTATATTAAATGAATCAACAGACGTATACAATTTACAGAGTTTACAAATAATATAGACAACCTAAAGGTATAAGTAACTGTACAATTTGCTGCTGTTGCACACAGGATCTATTTTCACTGTCTCAGCCATAAAGCAGGACAGGACTGCTGCTTACAATGGGGATCAGATAGGATCTGTGCAGCCACTGGGACAGAATGTTCTGCTATACAGATAGCTAGAATCTCAGCTGCCATAAAGCAGGACAGGACTGCTGCTTGACAATGGGGATCAGATAGGATCTGTGCAGCCACTGGGACAGAATGTTCTGTTATACAGATAGCTAGAATCTCAGCTGCCATAAAGCAGGACAGGACTGTTGCTTACAATCGGGATCAGATAGAATCTGTGCAGCCACTGGGACAGAATGCTCTGTTATACAAATATCTAGAATCTCAGCTGCCATAAAGCAGGAAAGGACTGCTGCTTACAATGGGGATCAGATAGGATCTGTGCAGCCACTGGGACAGAATGTTCTGTCATACAGATAGCTAGAATCTCAGCTGCCATAAAGCAGGACAGGACTGCTGTTTACAGTGGGGATCAGATAGGATCTGTGCAGCCACTGGGACAGAATGCTCTGTTATACAGATAGCTAGAATCTCAGCTGCCATAAAGCAGGACAGGACTGCTGCTTACAATGGGGATCAGATAGGATCTGTGCAGCCACTGGGACAGAATGTTCTGTTATAGAGATAGCTAGAATCTCAGCTGCCATAAAGCAGGGCAGGACTGTTGCAAGTACTGACTGGTGTAGGAAGTCCTCGTCATATAAACTCTTCCGATAATCTAATCACAATGGCACATTGTAACTCTTCAGAGAGGTGACATCTGAAACTCACAAAGGTGTGATTCTGGGGTTACTGTGATAGGATTATCCCACAGAATTAACACCTCTCTGAAGAGTTACAATGTGCCATTGTGATTGGATTAGTGGAAGAGTTTATATGACGAGGACTTCCCACACCAGTCAGTTGTACTGAAGAAGCTGCTCGGATGAGTAGTGAAACGTCTTCATTGATTACTCAGCAAGTCAAATTGCTCTAGATTTACTTATACTAGAAATACCATGACCCGGATGAATGAAAATCTTCATAGTCATATGCAAAATGTAAGTGTATCAAACTATTTAACTATTCTATGCAGTTTTACGTACAAATACAGATTGAAAATTTTATATATACTTATATTATTTATATTTATTTATATTGAGATTTATTTAGTAGTCATGGTGTAATACAGATAAGTGGCATCCCACTCTAGCTGCAGTTCAGTAGTCAGAACAAGCCTGCGAATAATGTGTCCCACGTTCCTGGTCCTGCTCTGCCGCACAACAGACGAGAAAAACACCCAAACTACCGCCACGTGACAAATGCCTTTCAATGACCTCCGAACGCTTTAACATATAAAAAGCAGAAAGTTAAATAATGATACATATTTATAAAGCTGTAGCTCCCCCTGAGATCTTCCTCAGGCTCGGAAAACAGAAGACGGGACTCGCCTTAAGGACTAATCAATGCGCGCTCAAGAGCAACTGCTTTTCTGCATATGACGGTTATTGGGTGAAAAAAAAAATCCATATTATTTCTGACAAATCATCTCATTTCAGTCTTTACAGCCCTCGTAGCTCGGAACGGTGTAAATTCCTCCAGGACTCTTGCCTTGAAAAATGATGTAGTAAAATAATATTTACAGAGCCAATTACTAACCTCATAGTGTTCAGAGCCGCACAATTATTCTTTATACCAATATCTGGAGGACAGGAAAATCAAACGTTCGGGTATCCGGGCAGACCCTCTAAATGATTAACAAATTGGATCCAAAGTATTTGTTTCTGAATAGTGATGGGAGAATTTGTCGCGTTTAGCTTCACCGTCAAAATGAGTGAATTTTCTGCGAAATTCGCAAAACGTCAAAGAATTAGTGAAACGTGTATATTGATGGCTGCATCAATTTTGACACTGGCGTGAAAGTCAATGGCCGTCTATTTAGGGGTAAATTGACTTATGGTCGAATATCGAGGGTTAATTAACCCTCGATATTCGACTGCCGAATTAAAATCCTTCGACTTCGAATATAGAAGGGATTTAGCGCTATTCCTACAATCGAACGATCAAAGGAATAATCGTACTTAATCGAACGATTAAATCCTTCGAATTGAACGATTCGAAGGATTTGAATCCATCAATCGAAGGATTATCCTTCGACCTTCCCCATAGGCTAACATTGACCTCGGTAGGTTTTAGGTGGCGAACTAGGGGGTCGAAGTATTTTTTAAAGAGACAGAACTTCGATTATCGAATGGTCGAACGATTTTTAGTTAGAATCGTTCAAATTGAAGTCGAAGGTCGAAGTCGAAGGTTGAAGTAGCCCATTCGATGGTCGAAGCAGCCAAAAAAACATTTGAAATTCAACGTTTTTTTCCTCTATTTCTTCACTCGAGCTAAGTAAATGGGCCCCATATTGTTGACGCGCAGCGGTTTTGACGCAAGCGACTTTTCTGATCTGTTTTCAAAATTTTTCGACTCCGCAAATTTTCCTAAGTGACTTTTTGCAGCAGTTTCGGAAATGTATTCGCCCATGGCGAAGCGCAAAAATTTGCCGGGAACTTGCGCCTGTCGAATTTATTCACCCATCATTGGGTGAATAAATTAATTATTTGCTATATTGTCGCTAAGCAGTTTTTCCAGTTTAAAAGCACATTATTGTTTGTGAAGTGTTTTTTTTTTCTCTTGCTCAGTCCGTCTTTCTTATCTCTCCCCACCGGAAACTGTTTGAGTCAAAAAAAAGAGTTTTGAGCTTAATAAATAAAAACTCATTCGTGTTTTATTCATTCCTATAGGATTTTTAGAGATGCATTTATCAATGGGTGAAAGTTAAAACTCACAATGTGATAAATACGGT
The DNA here is from genome assembly GCA_038501925.1 of Xenopus petersii. Taxonomy (NCBI): domain Eukaryota; kingdom Metazoa; phylum Chordata; class Amphibia; order Anura; family Pipidae; genus Xenopus; species Xenopus petersii. The sequence goes on along the minus strand of CM076674.1, from coordinate 192,721,884 downwards.
TCTAAAAAATCCTATAGGAATGCAAAGAACGTGGGTGAGTTTTTATTTATTAAGCTCTAAACTCACATTTTTCAGGGGATGATTTTTTGGGTCAGACTTTTTGATGCCAAAATCAGAAAAAGTTGAAGGATAGAAAAGAATGACTTTTCCAGGATTTATCATGCAACAAAACTATGACAAATCCAAATAAGAAAATACTCTGGTTAAAACCTATGATATATAGAATTTTTTTTCCTCTAAAAATTTTGGTTTACCCCTTTAAAATCTCGACCACAAAAAAATTGAGGTTTAATAAATGGGCCCTATATGCCAGAGTTACAACATTCTGTTATTGTAGTGCATCTAGTGTGTTTATCTGCATCTGCTTCGGTTTCACGAATTTATTCGCCGGCGTCGTATCGCGGGAATTCGCCGCAAATTCGCACTTGGTAAATACATTGGCCCATCACTAGTCAAAATCAGGACTGTCCCATGAAAACCGGGATAGTTGGCAGGTATGGATCTGACATTGTCCATGCAGAATGTGCTTTCTGTTCTGCATTGTGCCAGAGGGGGACGGACTTCCTGTTTTAAAAAAAAGTTTGTTTGTACATAAAGAAAAAAAACCACAAAGACATATTTAACTTTAAATTCGCAAAGTCTTTATTAAGAAATAACTTTTCGATACTCTGCTTGCGCTTCTCTTTAGAAAAGGCGACAGGGTGACAATCCATTATGCGGCGCTCTATTTCTCCTCCCTGCCTTGTATAGGAGACAGCCAGGGAGGAGAAATCAAGCGCTGCGCGATGGATAGTCATCCTGTTGCCTTTTCCGAAGAGAAGAGCTAGCGGAGTATCGGTAAGTTATTTCTTAATAAAGACTTTGCGAATTTAAAGTTACAGGGCACATTAACTTAGCTCGAGTGAAAGAATAGGATAAAAAATACTTTGAATTTCGAAGTTTTTTTTGGCTATTCGACCATCGAATTGGCTACTTCGACTATGACTTTGACTTCGAATCGAACAATTCGAACTGAAAATCGTTCGACTGTTCGACCATTCGATAGTCGAAGTACTTTCTCTTTAAAAAAAACTTCAACCCCCCTACTTTGCCACCTAAAACCCATGAGCATCAATGTTAGCCTATGGGGAAGGTACTCATAGGCTTTCCTAGGTTTTTTTGATCCAAGGATGGATTAAAATCCTTCGAACGATTTTTCCTTCGATCGTATGAACGAAGGAAATGCGGTAAATCCTTCGACTTCGATATTCGAAGTCGAAGGATTTTACTTCAGCCGTTGAATAACGAGGGTTAATTAACCCTCGATATTCGACCCATAGTAAATGTGCCCCTACATGTGTCTTGGTGGGTTTTTTTTTTGTTATGTACAAACAAATTTTTTTGAAAAATTTTAAAATTTAATTTTTTTTTTTTATGTTACTGGTCCTTTAATATTCCCACTCGAAATTCTGCTATACAACTTTATGTGCAATACTACAATGCAGCACGCAACTTTTCAGACCTCATCAAGGCCTCAGAAGCACATATTTTGTCGATTGACTATGTAGGGCTCTATGTGTGGTTTAAGATTCATATCAATATCAAAGATGAAAAGGATGAAGCAGACCTGAAAAAATGCATTAGTATCTCGAATAATGGATGTAAGGGGAATGTATCTTTCATAAATAGAAAATTACACATGCGACGGAGGAGAAGAAGAAGCAGCTTCGGGGAAAATGTAAAGTAGTGAGAGATTTCCAGATTGAGAGGTCACGGAATGATCCCAAGGCAGAAGAAGTAGTGCAAGAAACAAGGCTATAAACACAATATTGTTCTCTGGACACATCACAGCAGGACTTGTGTTGCATTAAACAGGATCTTAACCTAAAAGAAAGTCTTGGAATGTTTATCCAGTGTACAATTCCTGACATGGAGATCAAAGGCTCAGGTCTACATTCAGCTACAAGAATCCCAATTGATGACTACTGTATCTCTGAGGGCCAGATTTATCAAAGGTCGAAGTTAAAAAAAAGAAAAATGTAAAAATTCAATAAAAAATTAAAATTTTGAGCTGATTTTTGTGTACTTCGACCAGGCGAATAGTCCAAATCTGATTCGAATTTGAAGAAGATTCAAATTTGAAATTTATCATGTACTGTCTCTTTAAAAAAAACAAATTGCTGTTTTAGCCCATGGGTGACCTCCTAGAACCCATTTGGAGTCAATTGTGGACTTTGAAAAATCAAAGTTTTTTTTGGAAAAAACTTTGAATCGAATTCGATCAAATGCGCTATTACTTCGATTGAGTTAGATCGAAAACTGACTTATTTGGCCAAAAAAAACCTTTAATTTAATTTTGTTTGGTCTTTTTGAATTTGAATTTTGACCCTTGATAAATCTGCCCCTTAGCCTTTCCATAGGCTGCATGTGTTGGAACTGAAAAGATGGTGTTCCCGGTCTATTAATGGAACAACGGGCACCACCAGATCTGACGCCGCTTCAATAATAACCTCACTGAATGTATCGGTGCCCCCAAGCCACTGTTTTGGGGATTGTCCAAATCCCGAACCAAATCAGAACATCAATGTGAATATGGATATGCAAATTAGGGTAAGAGCTAAAAAGAACTCAAGCCTTCGCATGGAATTGCAATTTCCTTGTTCATGTGATAAAGAGTTATGTGAATTTAAAGGGGTTACTCACCTCCCAACATTTTATCAATTCATTTGGTTTCAGAAAGATCAACAGAAATAAAGACTTATCCCAATTACTTTCTATTTTCTATTCGTGACCGTTTTTCTAATATTGAAGTGTAAAGTTTTCTTTTCCACTTTCTAAAGCAGCTCTGTGGGGGAGGGGTCGACGACCCTTTAAACTGTTCTAAATTGATACATTAAGTTGATACATTGGTTTTCATTAAAACCAATTGCAAATTGTCTCAAAATATTCCTCTCTACATCCTACTAAAAGTTAATTTAAAGGAGAACAACCCCTTTCATGAACTGGATATTTTGATTGATAACACAGACCATACAGGCAATTGCAATGTGTGTGACCAGCTCTCAACAAGCATCAGATGAGATGAGTTCAGACTGGAATCCTCTCCGCTCTAATTTCAACGTAATGTGAAAGCAACACTCTGGGGCAAATTCACTAAGATGCGAAGTTGCGCCAGGCGCAACTTCGCCACACTTCGCCAGGCGTATTTTCGCCAGCGCTCCGCAAATTCACTAAAATCCGAAGTTGCGCACAGGGGTAGCGTAAGTTTGCGAAGTTGCGCTAGCGTTAATTCGCCAAGCGAAGCGAAGTTTCGCTAGCGATGGTTCATTTGCATACGGCGCCAAATTCAAATTTCAATGGAGGAATACGTATCAGCACTACAAATGCCTAGAAAACCTTCAAATCAGCAAATAAAAATTTTATTTTGCCCTACACATGTGCCCACTGTCTAGGTAAGTTGCCATGAGTCAGGAAATGTAGGGGGGAAGGAGGGGAGCCCCAAAAATATTTTTGATCTTTTTCAGCCTATCACCCATCATGTAGAAAACACGCCAGCGTTTTTTGGGACTTAGAAAAAAATTTGACTTTTTTTGAAACAATCCCTATCTACTCTATTGCGCTTCGCCAGGTCTGAGGTGGCGAAGGAAGTCTAGCGTAAAAGGTAGCGTTCAGTACACTGCGCAAGTTAGTGAATTTGCGTAGTTACGTCGCTAGCGAAAATTCGCCTGGCATAAGGGTGCGAAGTAACACTAGCGAATTTACGCCAGCGTGCATTAGTGAATTTGCGAAGTACCGAAAATGCCAAACGCTAGCGAATTGACGCTAGCGTTCGGCGCTTCGGCGCTTAGTGAATTTGCGCCTCTATCTCTGGAACACGTTTCACAGTTACTGATATTTATAATGATATTTCTGCCTGGTGTGTATCATGTTCTCCATCTGGTGTTTTCTGTTTTCCTTTATCTCAAGGCCTCCGCATTAAATCTGTATGAGGAGACTCCAGACTGCGCTGCCGTTAAACAATGTATATTGCAATATGTGCAAGATCCCTGTGATATAGGTGAGCTGGGGCTCCCTGTGAGCTTGAGGCTGTTCCGTTGCTAGGAGAGGTATTGCTTAGTAACAATGGCTCAACCATAGAATGGATATTCCTGATTTATAGAATGATAGAAGGGGACCATACTCCTTGGATTGCCAGGGGGCGCCCTCTCCTGTACAGAGGATAAAATGAGAAATAATTACTTGTGATACATTGGTGAGACCTGAACAAAACTGCGAAATGCGTGGGGTCTGGTTTGTTGCTGCCTGTTAGTGCTGGGATAGAAATGAATGTGAGTTTCTCTACAGACAAACTGTAATCCAGTTAAACTCCTTCTGCTCAGTACAGATGTTAGGGGAATAAACGAGGCCAGAACGTCAGAATCTTCTTTGCACATTGTAATGATGGGGCTCAGTTAGAAACTGATGCTTTGGATTTAGCTTAGATGAGTAGTGATGGCGAATAAATTTAGCAGGCGCAAATTAGCGGCAGATTTTCATTGCGAAAACTACCACGAAAATTAGCTGGCGTCAAAATAAATCGCTTGCGTCAAAACCGTTGCTCATTAACATTATTCGGACACCCAGTGACTTTAACTCCGGCGTCAAAATTGACTCAAGCGTCAGAATTTGTGGATGACGAGTCCATATTCTTTTGAATTCGCGCATTTGATCAAATTAGAATCAAAGTTTGTTTTTATTTTGGAAAAAAAAGTCCACCAATTAACTCCAATTCTAGGAGGTCCCCCATATGCTAAAACAACAATTCGGCAGGTTTTAGATGGCGAATAGTCGAAGTCAAATTTTTAAAGAGACAGTACATGATAGATTTCGATATTTGAATCTTTTCAAATTCAAAAACTTCGACACTTCGCCACCTTTATCCTGCCGAATTGCTATGTTAGCCTACGGGGACCTCCTAGAACCTATAGCCAGTATTTGGCTAAGTTTTTACAAGTCAAAGGATTTTTTTGCAAAACCGTATGATCGTACGATTAAATAGTTTGAATCGTTCGATTCAAAGTACGATCGTACGATCTTAAAAATCCTTCGACTTCGAATGTCGGACTAGCCTATTCGATGGACGAATTTCGAAGTTTTTTTTCACTTCGAAATTAAAACCTTGATAAATCGGCCCCTTAGTGTAGAAACCTTAGAAAACTCTTATACAAAGGTGTGAGGTCAAGTAGAAGTCAATGGGAGCTGTCCTTTGAGAATTATAAAATCTTTCTTGGCTTTGAGCTTTTAGAGTTTTTTAGAGGGTTCTTTTTTGTTTCCAAAATTAGTATTTTAAGGATAAGGTTTTCCCATGTGTTCCGCAGTTTTAATCTTTGATGCTTTTTTGTTTGGATCTTTGAATAAAGAAGTAGACATCTGTGCTTTTTCTAATATTTGAGTTTGAAAAAAAAAAAAAAACCCTCTAAAATGACAAAAATTTAAATTTTGGTCAGTCTGAACATTCAACCAACTACTAATCATATACTAATTACCCTAGAGAGACGACCTGCTCAAGACTTTGTAAAGCTATCAATTAACCATTTGATCACTCACACACAGACACTTTTTCCCATTGGGCAGAATAATAACATACAGCCTGTGTGCTCCTGACTTTATATTGTTTTACTGAAGCCGTACAACAGGAGCTCAGGAGCAGTGTTATGTTTTGGGTAGCCGAGGATGAGTAGAGTATAACATTGCTTTATTAGCAGGCTCATGCAGCCATTACACAATAGTAAGAAACTCTAACACCACAAGCTGTATAGAAAGTATGCACATTATAAGTCTTGAGCACAGTGACATCTACAGGCCATTTGTCTAAACAGCACATATTCCCCTTTAATAGGAACTCTGTTGTAAATACTTTCCAAGATTTCCCTGTAAGATTTTCTGTCTGTAATGCTTCTGCTTCTTTCAGACTTCTGTTGAATGGCTTGATGTCTCCATTTGCTTGTGGTAATACACTGCAACAAGCGGATCTTTGCAAAGTATTTCAAGAAAACATC